>JAOYNU010000001.1:1410458-1529722 GCA_026745395.1 Tympanopsis confertula | reverse complement strand
TGACTCCCAGCCTCGTCCTCCCTCCCCCCCCCCCCCCCCCCCCCCCCCCCCGTAGATCCCCAGACGATCCTATGCATGCCTCGGCACTTCTGCTCGTCTGGAGATGAATTTCCGTTTACGTCTACCCCAGTCCCTGTCCTGATTTGCGGAGAACTCGAGGGTCAACAGCAGCGGAGGGTTACGCTCCGGTATACAGCCACGTGAAGCCCCTTGATAAGATGTGGACTTGATAATAGGAATACATAACCCCTCTCGCTACTAGCGTGAGCTTCGGTCTAACGGCCGAGATCCCGCGTTCGCCGCTCTCTTAGCGTCACGGATTTGATCTCCCGTTTCCGTTTAGCACCGCAATTTTCTGTCAATCAGCCCATACGAGGATCTATAGCCTTCTCAAGGGTCCTCGGGCGAAATAGGAATCCTGGTGCGGCCCACTACAGGTGGCTCACCAGCACCTATCGGATTGCTGTCAAGCAAGATCACCGTGCTTACTCCGTAGTAATTACTGCTATACCCCCACCCTGCAAGTATACTGGTCGCATGTCTATGGCTGCTCAATTGCCACGCCACTTTGAGGGGTCGAAGTGTGTATCCGTACAAGACATTGTATTCGTCTCGCTTACGAGGGTTTAATATAACAACTGGCGTGAAAAAAATGGCGGGTGTCATTAGACATACCCCCATTCGCCGTCTCCACGAAGTAGATCATAAACGCATCTAAGGCTGCCACCGTGACTTGGCAGATGACATGATGCATGAAAGAACGCTGCATGATATTCGTTCCTTGTTATGGAAGTGACGTTTGCCAGCGTGTCTAGACATGTAATCGTCTGAATCATTCCTGCGTTGTCAGAATGATAAAGCAGGATTTGTGCGCCCCCACAAAATATCTTCCCATTCTTCTTCGCTGTCTGTAGTTCACCATTCTCTGTCAAAATCATTGACCATGTTATCGTTGAAGGCCTTTCACATAGTTCTAAGATACGCGAAAGCACGGGCCTGAATACGAGGCCATAAGCCTGACCCCACTTAGCGCCAGATGTGTAGCTTAATTGAGTTACATTGTACGGAGTATCGTGTGCAGCTAAACATGAACAATTTCATTCGGATAGACTATCTCATTATTCGCTGAATTACAAAAATCGTGCTAATTTTCGCACTAGACTGTCCGGCTTCGACCCAAACTGTGCTTCCCAATACTCCTTTACCCCATTACAGATCCCAGTCTTGTCCTTCCAGCTTCGAAACTTATCCTCAAGCTCACAAGCAGTCCACATAATGTCTTCCCAAAAGTGTCGCTCCACATCGCTTCCAAATGCTTCGATTTTGTCCTCGGGAAGCGTCCACGCGCGAGTAAGCGTCCCATCATCATTGTATGTCGGAGTCACCTCGCCTTTCTCGAAAATGGTCGCTGGGTTGAATTTCGGGTAATTCGCATGAATTATGAATGGGGATGGTGCCGCAGCTGTAGACCCATTGACACGCCATTCGCCTCGCTGCGTTAATCGGTAATCATCGATCGGATTGGACTGCAGCATAGCTGAGCCGGCGAATCCATTCCGGAAGGCCGATCTATGACCCATCGGACAGACTGGTTCGCTGACTTGATAAAACGGCTCGCCCGCAGCTGCAGCTGCAGCGATGAATGTCTCTTTATCTCCTTCTCCTTGCGCGCCTTGTGAGAAGAGGCGGTAGTAGTGACTTGGGCCCCAGAAATTATAGTAAGCGCATAGCAGCAGGGTTCTGAGATGGGTCCTTTTGGAGATGAGCACCTCGCCGGACTCAGTTGATTGTCGCGCTTCCATGGGTGGTATTCGCTGTGATGCGATCTCGTAGTAATAGTGTGAGGCAGAGGATGCCCAGAAGTCCGGCCATGTGATCATATTTGTACTCTTGAAGGGGTCGTGCTCGAAGAGAGTCTCGGGCTTGCTTATTGGGAAGGCGTCTGCGTCTAGAAATAGGATTTCTTCGAAGGAGGAGAAGAGCATAGCGAAGGGCTTTAGTTGGTATTTGCCGATTTGGTCGGCGCCGGGAACTGCGTCCAGGATGTCGGACATGATGATGCATTTTGCGTTCAGTGACGGTAGGACGCTATCACAGATGTATTCTTCGTATTCGTCTTGGGTTGCGAGGAATACCTCCATCGGTAGCTGGGAGCCTGTTCTTCGTAGCATCCGAAGTGAAATTACTAGGACTGGAAGATAGATTCCGCCGGCTGTGGTAACGAGGCCTCGAGTCCCGGGGGTGTATGACAGAAGGGGTGGATTTTCTTTAATAGCACTGACGAAGTGCTGGTGTGCCTTTCTCATTCTCCAGAGGTCCCGCAAGCTCATTCTCAGTACATCTGGTCGAGGGTCGGCATTGACTGTTTTGAATCCCGGCGTGTCGGCATTTTTCAGTTGTACCGGCGAATTGCATGCCGGTTTGTGAGCTAGGAGGAGAGTCTGAAGTTCTCGCCAGAAGTCAATGTGCTCTTTCTTATCTTTCGGGTTTGTCCTCGGCGAGTCCAAGCTGACAGGGCTGTCGGCGTATATTTCGTAGTCATATGTCCCTGCGCATGTAGAATAGAGCCAGAGCGAGAAGACAAAGAGGCTAAGGGCAAGGCCCCAGCGAAGGCGACGAGTCATGCTGGTGTTGGTAACACACTATTGAAGACATGAATGAAGTTCAGCATAAGTTACTTGGGAAAATTTAAGCGGTGTTGAGAGACTATGAATGCGTGCTAAGGCTCGTTGCCGGAAGCGGCTACTTTAGTATTACACTTCAAAAGTACCCCGCACATTTCACGTAAAAGAGATAGTTTATAATCAGTAGTTGACATATTATCCAAGAAAGACTTATTTTTGAGACTTATTGATTGCTTCCATCGTTGTTTGGTCCCTCTTGGCTTGTCCTTGGGAAAGAGCGGCGTGGACCATGGTTGATGATGATCGCCGGATGCGGAAAACATGGAAGCCAACCACGAAACAGTCAAGCACAAACTGCCTGATTGGCTCCATCAGTTGTTTATTCTCAATTCATTGCTTCATACATATTGATCAGGTCATACTTTCTTCTCCGCCTGTTGCCTACTCAAAACATATCATATCTTTGTATTTGCCTTCGCCGAAGCCTACATGGGTCTGGTACTACCATACAAGCATTTATCTGTAAAATATAATGCCCCTGGTTTCTCATAATGCTTAAGCACGGTGTTTTTGAGCCATAGGTTCAACTAGCTCATCCAAATGGTTCCAACTCCAGTCCACTTCAGGTCTCTGTACCTACTTCTAGTCGCCGCTGGACTGATTTTCTGCGCAGTAGGCCTCTAGATCGAAAGCTCAACTTTTACTAACTTTTCAAAGCTGGCATCGGCTTTGATGCTTTTTTCCTTAGAAAGAGCTACCACCTTGCACAATGGAGCCTCTCAATACCCTGGTCCTCCGGGAAACATTCCCGAGACCGCCTCACCAGGAGCTCCAGGAGCATCCTCGAAGATTGTCATGGTTACAGGGAGTTCCGGGACGAATCGAATGTTGGAAATCCCTCACATCAGGGAGATGGTCTATGAAAACCGTCGGACATATGCCGATCTGCATGGATATGCATCCATGTGGGCAAACATGACCAGCTACAATATTGCCGGCAATGCTTCGATTTATTGGAGCAAAATACCAATTCTCTCCCATGCTTTCAATCAGTTTCCCGAGGCTGAGTGGGTATGGTGGATGGATATGGATATCATAATTATCAATCTTTCCCTCAAAATTTATGACCATGTGCTCTCTGAAGAAGGAATGGCGCAGAATATTGTTCGAAACGAGCCTCTTCAAGGTGCTGGCGGCGAAGATACCGGATACTGCACTCCAAAGACCTATGAACATGACAATGTCAACTTCGTTGTCTCGACAGACTTCCAGGGAATTAATGTGGGCAACTTCCTCATCCGACGTAGCGAATGGAGCAAATGGCTTCTGAGCCTATGGACAGAGCCGCTCTATGTCTCACAGGACTGGACGCATCCCGAAAATGATGCTTGGACGCACATGTGGCATTTCCATCAGATCGTGAGAGGTCACACGGCAGTCATGCGTCAGCGATCCATGAACGCCTATCCCGATGTTAATTGTCTCGGAGAGCATTGGAGTCCTGGGGATCATATTGTTCACTTCGCAGGCTGTGGTGACGGCGTTCAGTGCGAGGCGGAGTGGAAAAGGTACTGGGATCTGCGCGAGAATGTAGAGGTGCCGATCTTCATTCACAACGAATTGAAAGATGGCACTGCGGCAATTGAAAGCTTTCAGGGAACTTGAGATTATTGTTGTACGGGGGAAATATTCCGCAAACCTTCTTCCCGTGTGTGACGAACTGAGGTTCGGGGTGAGGGGGCATGTTTTCAGCTTGGAATGTGACAACTCCGTCAGGAATGCGCGCGCCCAAGCAGACTCGAGACTCAATTGAGAGCACTTTTCGAGTATTCGGTTCAATTTGTTAAATGACATACAATGTTTAGTTGTTGGCAGTGAGTCTTTAACATCTATAACTGTTATTCAAGCACATGTAGTTTTCAACTTGAGTATTTTCTTCTTATAATTCGATTAGTATAAATGATTCCAGACCTGGATCCGGAAATTATTGCTCGAAGCCTCTTCAAATAAGCTACTTCGGTCAGGTACCATGTCAGTGAAGTAGTTTAACCTTCGAGCACGCTTTCGGAAATCTGAGCATCATGCGACAATTCTCGGGCTTCGCACTCTGGATTCACTCTCCTTGAATCATATCCCATGCATTAGCGTCACGGCTCTTGACGATCATGTCTCGTCCGAGGAGATCCGATAATTGGATTGATGTGAGTCTCATCTGAGCGGCGCAAGAGGAAGAGCTAACCATGATTAGGGTCTTCGAGGAATCGCGGCTCTCGTTGTCGTTACCTACCACCTCTGCTCGTCCTTCGCAGAATGGATGAACTCCCCTGCGCTTGAGGAGAAAGGCGCAGTCTTCCTTTTCCAGTATCCGTTCCTGCGGCTGATTACTGGTGGTCGCGCTGCCATTGCATTATTTTTCATCATCACCGGATATGTTAACTCTTTTAACGCAAGAAAGCAGATCAAGAACGGGGATGGCATGTTAGTCCTGTCCAAGCTTTCCAAAAACACTATTACCAGAGCCGCCAGGCTAGTTGTTCCTACGAATGCTGCAATTGCCTTGGCATGGATCGTGTGTCAGCTGAAGGGATACCGGGTTGCAAGCCAGGTCGATGCGCCTTGGATCAGAGCTGTGTCTGTGCCTCCCGAACCGACACTTACGAGCGCTATTTCTGGGCTTCTACGAAACTGGACCTTTTTCTGGCATGGTGGTGCAATTGATTATGATAAAACATACTGGACAATTCCTTTCTTCTTGAAAGGGTCTATGCTGGTTTATTTAACATTGATGGCTACTGTATTCACGCGCCCAAGAGGAACGAAATTAGTTCTTCTATTCCTCTACTGCTTTGCGTGGTCAGGTGGATCAGGTAACCCACGCCTCCTTCCAGAATTGCGGAACAAAAACTAATCTAAGCTTTGCAGCTCTTGTGGAACTGAACATTTACGCCGGCATGTTCCTCGCAGAGCTAAATGCAGACTACGGATCTAAAGCGACATCCGTCCTCCCATGGCCTGTCTCAGCCCTCATGATGACAAGCGGACTATTCCTCGCCTCCTTCCCAGATCAAAACCCAGGGTGGATGCCATGGAGCCGTGTGGTTGACGACTGGGCACAATGCATCATCCCCGCAGGCGCCGAGGTAAACCGGTTTGTCGTGACGGTCGGCATAACGATTTTCGTCTTCGGAGTCTTCTTTTCCGCCGATGCGCGGCGTCTTCTCTCGCATCCGATTATGAATTTCCTCGGTCGGATCTCTTTCCCGATATACCTTCTGCATAATACATTGATTCGGACTATACTGACTTGGATGATATACCGACATTCGGCCTTTGCGAAGGGATTGAATAACTTCGATACGGAAGGCAACCCCATATTTCTGGAGCGAGGTGGTTGTCTTGCATTCGTTGTATCTTTACCTCTGTTCTATGCTATTCTGATCTATTTTGCTCACTTGTGGACAATACATGTGGATCCACGGTGCGAAAGGGTTATCTCTTGGGTTGAGAGGCAGGTCTTTGGAAGTAATGAGAATGGGGCGATGAAAGAGGGCACCCTGGATGGGTTGCTGAAGCTATAATATCTTGGAAGATTTGTATCCCATTTCGATGTTATTTCAGATATGGAATTGAAAAGTCTGGATGACCACATTTGTATTCTGGCTCTATGTCTAGCCCTATGCCTTAGCGTTAGCTGCTGGCATTCTGCTTTGCTGGCGGAAACCCCAGAAGGCATCTTCGTAGATGCATGACTTAGGCGCGCTTTTTGTCTTTGAATTCATCAGCTATATGTTGACATTAAGCGGCGTGAAACTTACAGCCTTCTTGACTTGGGCATCCCTCTGTGGGCTGAGAGGGCTCGTCCCTTCGCGAAGAGGGTCATTCTGTAGTCTGTCAGAGAATAGAACTTGAAAATCATGCGTATTTCATGAGATTAAAGGAATGTTGACGGACTTGGATAATTGATGACTTTAGAGAAGATGCTTCCGGGGCGGCAGAGGCGACTCCGAAGCCGAACAACATGGCGAACAAGAGGAACTTCATTTTGACTCAATACTAACGATTGCTAGCAAGAAGACTGCGAAATTGAAGCCCGTCTCTCGCTCATAAGAAGTGACTGAACTCGTCTCCGCATCCGGTCGTCACTTCGACGTTGTAATGGCCACCACCTCGTGGTGGCACTGCGGGCGGGCCATGTATTGTAGTCCCTGACCAAATCCGGCGGCCCTGGCTTCTCCATGAAAGAACCATGCAATGCAGCAACGTATACACCTGCAATTGCCAATTTCTTTGTATCCGTCAATCCACCTAACCAAGTCCCCATACGGAGTATACTGGAGTTCATTACTAGTGCAACTTGGATCCACTCAAGGTAAATCATCCCCACCACAGCAGCGCCAATCACCCTCGACGTGAATATAAGTCCGGGGTGCGTGCACATCAGCTCGACACCCCGAGTCCGAGTCCTCCCGAGTCTTCTCAGCGCCTCCTTACCCTTGTCCTGTTTGGGTTCACCGGAGAGCTCGTGGCTGACTGGGTGAAACGCTGCCAGCCTCGGGAAATACCGGGAGTCCCTCGACGCTGCTCTGCGGCCGAAGACCGGCCTGTCTTAACGCTGTTGCGGTATACAGGCCCGTACGTGTATGGGCTGGTAATGACTTGGGTACAGGCTGCTCTGGAGCTGTGCATATCAGATGGATGTTGCCACGGCATCGCTCCCTTGTTTTCGTGCCGAGACTTGATCTCTCACCTCCTAGACTTGGCGCAGGATGCGTGGGCTGAGACTGGGTCTGGTCTCTGTCTTCTCGATTGGAGAATAATGATTTTTTGTTATTTCCAAGCGTGCTGCTATGCATCCTGTTGTCGTCATCAAGTACCCCACCAATCATAGTCCCTAAATTTGCGGCTCTGCGACCGTGAATATCAATTGGTGAGTGTTGGTGGATGCTCGCCGGGCCATTGAAGAGGAGTCAATCATGGACCTTTCCAGGAATATGGAGTCCTACACTAAAAATAAAAGGTCAGCATCCATTAAATATGTGTTCCACACCGACCGGCTGTGATGAACTATGTCTGCGACCAGAGATGTGCAGTATGGCTGCTCAAGCAGAAGCACGGATGAGTGAAACTAGCGCATATAAATACCTAATAACTATTTAGCAAACACCTATCCAATACCCTGAATTTACTTAAAGCTCTAGCACGTTCAAAGTAAAAAAGCAAGTGCAGCAACAAATCCATGAGTAGTTGCAAGTGTAGCCTCTCGCGGCTCCCCGCACACTCGAGCCAATGGCCTTGCGGTGGAGCTCCTTCCGCGGATTTTCAATGCTTCTGCTTAACTCCAACACTGCTTCACGCCAATTGACCCAGCCCTCGCCTCGGGGCTGTTCACTGCATCGCTGCGTTTATCTACATTTATCTCGTTAGATCGCGTCGCGATCTAAAATCCCAAGGGGAACAACTCGACCGCGTCATAGCAACCACAACATCGAAGACAAACAACCACAAGCAAAGGCAACTATCGAGGACGCTAAAACCACTACATCAAATCTCCCAATATGCTCTCCCTCCCATTTATTACCCCCCAAGATGTATGTACTTGCCCGCGGACATCCCCACACAGCACTCATCACTAACATCTCACCAACAGTCGCACGAACTCTGGTTCGACTCCTCGCAGTCCTACCGCTCCGAACCCTCCCAACAGCCAGGCCTGGATACAGCATCCCACCCCCGCCGCAATGCGAATGGAAATCCCTCAAGCCAACGCGCCTTCATGCCCTCCCGCGCGCCCTCAAACTCCCTCTCTGCCCTCCTAATGGAGGAGCGTGCTCTACGCGCTAGAAAGCAGAATATCGCGTCCTTCGGATATTCATGGATCAAGCCTGCTGGTTGCGCGAAGACAATGCTTGGTATGAAAGAGGAAGAGGCTGAGCGCGAGGAAGCAGCCGTTGCGGCTGCGGCGGAGATGAATGCTGAGGGTATGATGGAGGATGATATGGGGGAAACAAGGGGAGAAGATGACGGTGAGGAAGAAGAGCAAGGCATGGAGAGGGATTTGGATGATGAGATTCCTGATGCGGATGGGGAGGGACTTATTGAAGAGGGCGAGGAGGGACTTGAAGAGGATGATCTTGATGATCAAGAGGGCTTTATGGAACGGGATCTGGACGATGATATTCCTGAGGGATATCCGGAAGCCGATTACGAGGAGTCCGGGCTATATGATGATGACTTCGAGAATCAGCCTGACCTTGATGCCGAGGTCCCTGAGGCTGACGAAGGATTGAGTCGTGATCTGGATGATGATATCCCCGATGCTGCTGAGGATGGCTCAGAGCAGGAGGGTGAATGGCAACACACGGATACGGAAGATGAACTTGATGAAGAAGACGAGGAAAGTGGCGATGGATACGAGATTGCCAGCAGCACTCAGCATACAGGCCAGAACTTCAGGACAAGCACTCCCAACAGTCGCAGTGGATTGCCACCGCCACCTCGCCGGGAACGAGAAACAGAAGCCCAACGACGTTTCCTGAATCGATGGAGTGGAGGTGGTGATGCTCTTGACTCGAGCAGTCTCATGCTTGAGGAAGATGACCTCGGTGCTTCGGTGACGAGCCAGGGCAGTCGACGCAGCGGGTTTGGTCGACGATTCCCTCGACATGTAGGTGGCCCTCGGGACAGCTTGAACTAGGCATAGGCCTCGTCCGATGTTCGACTTTGCAGACTGTTTTACATTCTTCTACCTTTGCATTTGCTCCCTGGCGTTTAAGAGGCATAAGCTAGATATCATGGCGTTCTGAAGCTTACGATTGGCAAAATGAGATCCAAAAGAATATTCAATATGCATGTCAGGAGTTACTTATACCGTGGACATGGATCAGAAGTAGAGTGACACTGTATAGTACTAAATCACGACATGCACCAACGTACAGCCCAACCCTGAATGACGACACCTAAACACCGGAGCCTGGAAGCCATGCTGTAATAATAACACTATATGTATGAAGACCAAAAGGTCAGGAATATTATGGTATCCATATAAGGACTCCTATGCTTCGCCAAGCAAATATATGAACCAAGGCAGCTGTAGAGAAAGGGCAAAGCCATTCTTAGAACAACCAAACGTAGAAGAACAGCAGGAAGACAGCGAAGAAAAATCCGACCCAGACCTTCCATCCGACACCGGTGCGCTCAGCCATGCGAAGCATTCGCGTCATGTTGCCTCTTAATCGCCCGCGGGTGTTCTCGAATGAATCCTCAAGATCGGCGAGGTAGGAAGTGTTGCGGACTTCGGAGCCAATGGCTACGCTGAGCTATAGGCAAATCGTCAGTGTCTGACCTTCTCGAATAGAATACCACAGTTCAGTATGCAGACTTACATCCTTCAACATCTTCACTTTGGCTGTGATTCCTTCCACCTCCGCATCGTTTTGTGACTCGAGCGACGAGAGGACGGCGTCGGAGTAGTGGCCTCTGCAAGTCAATTAGTTTCAATCAACTTTTGAAAGATGAATATCGAGGTATAACTGCATACTTCTTATCCGGTGTCCCGCTTCGAAATGAAGCCCCAGCAGCACCGGCATCGCCATATCCATTCCCGGCTGGGCTAGAATACCCTCCATATCCACCATATCCGCCTGCCGGAGCAGGCGATCTGCTCGCCGGCCTAGAGTCACCACCGTATGAATCGAAAAGGGAGTTTGAAGCGCGCGGGTCACGCTGGCGTGGAAATCTAAGAGCTTATTAGCTTAAGCCCTCTTGCTGCGGATCTGGCCACTGGACAGGAGTCGGGTACTATACCGTGAAGACATGATGGGTTTGAATGGGTTGTTCGGGTTGAGGAACCCTCAAGGGTTGGTTGTGTGTTGTATTTCTCTAATCGATAGGTCAATGTGTTCAGCGATAGAGTAGAAGCATCGCGATGTGAGAATCAAGGAGAACTGCATCTCCGAGATCGAGGCCGGTGGATGCGAGCGGGAGGATCCAAAATGACGTGGCCAAAGCGCCTGACACGTGATATGCAAGAATAGATTGTGACCAACAACAAAAGGATTATAAATAATAGTAGGTTATTTGAGCATTTAGTTAGAGGGAAATGGGCAGACGAATACAGAAATAAATGTAGAGGTGGATAGAGGCTTGGTTGACGTCCGCGGTGTTTATAGGTCGCGCGCGGCAACTCCAGCGCATAATGATAGACTTGCAGTACATAGTACTTGTAGCTCTTCTGGTCAGGCGTGCAACAAGTTAACATTTGCTGGTCACTACATCTACATTTTACATCTACATCTACTTGCTCATAGAAGTCATCACACGTCCTTAAATTGCCAGCAGTGTACATGAGCTCGGTCAAATGTGCGATTCATAGATTCATAGCTTATTCAACGACACAGTCCAGGAAAGATAACAATGCCTAGCTCGTGAATCTCGACATGAAAAAGCCTCCTTAACAATAAGCGCCTATCCCGATCCTCGACCATTTCAATTATTCCGTGGGGGCATTATCGTAAAGACCAGGTCAGCGCTTAACCGCGCATCTCCTGGTCCTCGTCGTCTTCGCGAGCCTGGAAGTCCTCGTCGTCATCTTCCTCCTCGTCCATGTCGTCGTTCTGGGCCGCGACTTGGGCGTAGTCGATGACCTTGCCGCGTGTGCGGCGGCCGCCAGTGATGATGTTGCTCTGGTCGATGGGCTCGAGGTCGTTGCCGTCGTTGTCTTCTTCCTCTTCGGCTGGGATTTGTTAGTTTATGCGAGTGGTTTGGGGAGGGGCGTGGCGCTGCGCTTCACGGATGGGATTTCGTGAAGCGAGGCACTATGGGCGCGTACCGGGTTGTTCCTGGAAACAATTAAGTCAATTACTGGGTTTTTCGATGTATACGTATGAGGCGATTGCTGAGTAGGACTTACCTCGTTCTCGCTCTCAGACTCGCTGTCCTCATCCATGCTGACCTCGTTGGTGGGGTCAGTGGCCTTGCCCTTGCCCTTCTCGAAGCCGGCAGTGGCGGGGTCGTTGGCTGGAGCGGCGCTCATTGTGATTTGTGAGAGTGGTGGGTGTTTTGAGGTTGATGCGTGTAGGGTGGGGAGTTGTGGATGGGAGAAAGAAGGAGATGGGAAATTGGAAGAGACGGTCAAAAGTAAGGTCCGTCTTCTCGAATCAAAACAACCCGCAACAGTAAGGGACGGCGTGATGGCGCTGTTTGATTCGCGGGAGGCGGTTTATGTGGGTCCGAGTGGGAATCCCCGTGACAAGTCCGTGCCCTGAGATGAGCCGGTTCCTCACGCTCTACAGGGAAACAGTTGATGATAATCGTGACTTCATTGATCATTGACTATGGTGATATCCTTGAGAAATTATTCAGAGATAGCGACATGTACTACATAAGCCCCAGTTACATTAAGAGCCCAGAGAAAAGCACCGTTCCACTGAGTCCGCGTTATTTCCCCACCAGTGAGGCATCGAGATCTCTTTCCCGGCGCCAAAGAATAAGAAAATCAGCAGCATGCTCAAGTTGAACGCGGCATCAAATGCTGCAGCCACCAGGTAGTTGTATCGCTTCCACGTCTCGAAATGGTACCGATAGGCCCAGTACATCGAAATGTATCCACCGATGATGGCTGAAGTAAGACCAGTGCTGACATTTCCGTAGAACATTGAGAGACCGGTGCAGAAGATACTGAAGTTCCAGAGGTCAATCCGCAGCTTGGGGAAGAAACGATGGAATAAATAGAGAATTGGAGGAACTCCAGCGCCTAGCAGGAACGCCCATGGCAAAGGTCGCAATTCGGGTTCTTGAAAAAGCTTCTTCGGTCCAATGATAGCATATTGAACGCCTAGGGTGTTCGAATTATGAAGAGACTGCCCAGTCCACTGGTTCAGAGGATCTGACTTGGCTCCCGAGATATAGTCTCCTTTCGTATCCATGATCCATCGGATGACTCCATAGTTGATGGGAACGCCAATCAAAGAGCCAAAGATCTGAGAGAAAAACACTTGCCGAGGAGGAATGTGCATGTAGTGGCCAATCTTTTGGTCTTGCAGCATGTACTGAGCTCGATACCAGGCATCGCCCGCAATGGCACCGTAAGTTGAGGGCCCGCAGGGGTGTTGATGACCACTGCCGGCTTTGGTGTGCACCATGTATCCATACATCAGCTCATTGAAGGATCCAGACTCAAGCTGGTAGTTTGAGATGGCGTACAGCCAAGCAAAGGGGAGAACAAAAACAGCTGCACTGGCCAAGCCGACAAACAGGGTGAATAGAGGGATCCATAGATAACCACATGCAATGCAAGCAATCAGGATGACGAATGCCACAAGAAACAGGAGACCATACCACCAGAAGGGAATTTCCTTGTAGCTTCTCTGGATGACGTTGAGTCGATCTTGGTACTGGTAGTGGATTCCACTGCCCGCCGTCGAGCTAGTCTTGTTTTTGCGAGAGTTGAAGGCCCGGGTGATGTTGTCTTTGATTTGAGAATAACCGAACGTGAGAATCCATGTGACAGCAGCTGGAAGGGAAGCATAGGCGAAGAATGTCCCCCACAGGTTCTGCAGTCCCATGTACATTGGGCCATAGTGCTCGTATGCAGTTTGGTTCAGATGATAATCCGGGGTCATAACTTCGAGCGTTGGATATGTGGTGCCGTTTGCCAGGAACAAACTATTGGACATCAGGCCATGCTTGAAAGAACCAAGGTTTCCCCATTTCGCAGCTGGCACGAGAACCCAAGTGTTGAACACAAATGCCGCGAATAGGATGACTTGTGTCCAGAACGGGATGAGCAAAATTGACGACCCATTCCAGTTGATATTAGACCAATCCAGGGAAAGATTCAGAAAGCCCATGCCTCCAAGGCCAGATCCGATGAAGTTCGCCACTGCATTGTGCGGGGCGACCCAGCAGAGAAAGGCCAAGGATGAGAGGAATGGAAACACATACTCCGGGAGGAACTGCCACAGAGTCATTCCGAGGAGAGAGAAAAAGAATACTTTCATCTGGCGGCGGGCAAGTGGAGACGAAGTGTCTGTTTTGCGGAATGTTTCAAACAGCTGGGTCTGCATCAGGGCCTGTGGCCATAGGTACTGGGGATCAGGGATCAGGAGCTCCCTGGCAATGGCGGCAAAAGCGTATCCGATCCATACAATAGACCACATGAAGAAGATGGCAACGGCTGGGTTGACTCGTTCTCCGTACCATAGCTCAGCTAGCACAATCGGGGCGTATCCCAGGTTGTACGTGGCTCCAGATGCGGCAGTGATGGTTACCAATACGTGCTCCTTGATACTCCAGGGCCCTGGATTTAGGCTAAACTTCCACTTTGTCCCCGGCAAGCCAATATTCCATGCAGGTAGCCAGTTTGCCAAGAAATGGCCGACATAGTGGCATGCGATTTGGACGAAAAAGACGGAGTATGGGGCCTTGGTGGTACGGAAGTAGCTCATTTGCGACAAGAAGGCGCCGGGAGCCACAAAGAGGAGGGAGAGCACGAAGTACCGAAAAGTAATAGTTGGCAAAGTCGGGTCGTCTTCTAGATTGACTGTCTGGCGCACCTGAATGGGTAGAGCTGCGATTTCTGGGTTTTGTTCGCTTTCTAGTTCAATTGCCTGCGTCTCGGTCGCTACATGCTCCTCCTTCGAGTCCATGATAGTGTCAGTTGCGGCCGCCACAGGCTGCTCCCCTACATTCGTCTCAGTAATCACAGGCTCCTGCGACTCGCGTCGTCTTTTGAACAAGCCAGTCAACGCCATGGTGGAGATGCAAGAGAAGGTTGCGGCTACAGTACTCGGGTGCCAGGGGGTGGCGGGACCCCAAATGCCTTTTGATTCCGGAGTAGTAGTTGCAGAACAAGGAACAAACAGCAGATGAGGGAGGATAAGAATAAGGATTTTAAATGTGCTAAATAATGTAAACATCCTTAGCCATCCTTTGACTGCAAAGCTTCAAATGGCGCAATCGCGCCCATGAAGACGTGACCAATGAGAGGCTCCGATAGACCCTATCCAGAGTTACATCGGCTGCCTTCCGTTGGGCTAACCAGCGGTAGTAATTAGTGGTACATAACAGTTAGTCTTAAGACAAGCTTAACTGGGCTTTAGCTCGGATGGCGTTATCGCGTGCCCGAATCTCGGCATTGCCGCGATCTCCAAGGCTTGACAGGAGAAACGGCTCACTGTCCTAGAACGTAGTAAGAAATCTGAGCAATCTATTGACCCAGAAATATTTCCTGGTGGTGATACACTGACTAGGGAGACTATGCGGTGACTCGGGGGCTCTATACCCTCCTACTCTGAGTGTATGTACATCCTCAGATGAACCGGAGGCCCGACCGCGGAACCACACCCCCCTTGAGTAACTCGGATACGTTGGAAGATCAGACTGAGATTTCACTGGTCAAGACCGTCGGAGATCTCGCCACTCCATAAGTGGAGCGTTCTAGGGCAAAAGCTTCGATATCCAAGCGGTGTGCACTGGCAGTTTTATTCCTGCCTTGCAGCCTTGTTGCCTTGTTGCCTGCGGATGAGGGACAGACACGTGAGGTGATATCATGTGACCACGTAAGGGCTTTCGCGATGAATTCATGATGACGCACGGGTGAGAAAGTCCGTCCACTACGTAACCACATCCACAACGATCCGCTACAAGTGGATGAAGAACCTTCCAGCCGCTTTGAAGGCTCTTAGAAGATGCCCGAGTAGGGGGTTCAGCCAGCTGAAAAAAATGGAAACCCAAAGGCCGCATTGCCGCGATTACATCATGCACCCTGCCCCGCCAAAAAAATAGCATAGAATCTTTGTCGAATCTGCCCACCACTAAATTTGTCGATACGAATTGGCGCCCAACAAAGGCGCAAGAAGCCTCCTGTAGCTAGTAGAACAAACACAGTACCCACCAGGCCCATCAGGAAGCCTCGGGCGCTTTCATAAAGTGGAATTGGGTCAGTTGCTGGGGCATCGAAGGCCATGGAACCCCGTGGATGCCCATGGAAGCTCCCCTACTAGAAGCTTCTGAACAATACACCGCTCAACTATATAGGAGGAATTTCGCTGCCCTCCCCTCCTTCCTTTTCTTTTCTCACTACATCTTTATTCTCCTCCTCTCCACCTCCCTCCTGTAATTCTACGAGTCTCTTCTTCCTTACGAATTTCCTTTCCTGACGACTCACCACACATTCACAATGGCCCCCGCTGTCGGTATCGATCTGGGTACCACCTACTCCTGTGTGGGCGTGTTCCGTGATGACCGCATTGAGATCATCGCCAACGACCAGGGTAACCGCACCACTCCCTCGTTCGTTGCCTTCACCGACACCGAGCGTTTGATCGGTGATGCCGCCAAGAACCAAGTCGCCATGAACCCTCACAACACCGTCTTCGATGCCAAGCGTCTCATCGGTCGTCGTTTTCAGGACGCCGAGGTCCAGGCTGACATGAAGCACTGGCCCTTCAAGGTCATCGAGAAGGCCACCAAGCCCATCCTTGAGGTTGAGTTCAAGGGTGAGGCCAAGCAGTTCACCCCCGAGGAAATCTCTTCCATGATCCTCACTAAGATGCGTGAGACCGCTGAGGCTTACCTCGGTGGTACCGTCAACAACGCTGTCATCACTGTCCCCGCCTACTTCAACGACTCTCAGCGTCAGGCCACCAAGGACGCCGGTCTCATTGCCGGTCTCAACGTCCTGCGTATCATCAACGAGCCTACTGCCGCCGCTATTGCCTACGGTCTCGACAAGAAGATCGAGGGTGAGCGCAACGTCCTGATCTTCGATCTGGGTGGTGGTACCTTCGATGTGTCTCTTCTGACCATTGAGGAGGGTATCTTCGAGGTCAAGTCCACCGCTGGTGACACTCACTTGGGTGGTGAAGACTTCGACAACCGTCTCGTCAACCACTTCGTCAACGAGTTCAAGCGCAAGCACAAGAAGGACCTCACCTCCAACGCCCGTGCCCTGCGTCGTCTCCGTACTGCTTGCGAGCGTGCTAAGCGTACCCTCTCCTCCGCTGCTCAGACCTCCATCGAGATCGACTCTCTCTTCGAGGGTATCGACTTCTACACCTCCATCACCCGTGCCCGTTTCGAGGAGCTCTGCCAGGACCTCTTCCGCTCCACCATGGAGCCCGTCGAGCGTGTCCTCCGTGACGCCAAGATCGACAAGTCCTCCGTCCACGAGATTGTCCTCGTCGGTGGTTCTACCCGTATCCCCAAGATCCAGAAGCTTGTCTCCGACTTCTTCAACAAGGACCCCAACAAGTCCATCAACCCCGATGAGGCTGTTGCCTACGGTGCCGCTGTCCAGGCTGCTATCCTGTCTGGTGACCAGTCTTCCAAGTCCACCAACGAGATCCTCCTGCTCGATGTTGCCCCTCTTTCCCTCGGTATCGAGACTGCCGGTGGTGTCATGACTGCTCTGATCAAGCGTAACACCACTATCCCCACCAAGAAGTCCGAGACCTTCTCTACCTACTCCGACAACCAGCCCGGTGTCCTGATCCAGGTCTTCGAGGGTGAGCGTGCTCGCACCAAGGACAACAACCTGCTCGGCAAGTTCGAGCTCACTGGTATCCCCCCTGCTCCTCGTGGTGTTCCCCAGATTGAGGTCACCTTCGACCTTGATGCCAACGGAATCATGAACGTTTCCGCCATCGAGAAGGGTACCGGCAAGTCCAACAAGATCATCATCACCAACGACAAGGGCCGTCTCTCCAAGGAGGAGATCGAGCGCATGCTTGCTGAGGCCGAGAAGTACAAGGCCGAGGATGAGGCTGAGGCTGGCCGTATCCAGGCCAAGAACGGCCTCGAGTCCTACGCTTACTCTCTCAAGAACACACTCGGTGAGGGCAAGCTCCAGATCTCTGATGAGGACAAGGAGAAGGTTGAGAAGAAGATCAGCGAGACCATCGAGTGGCTCGACAACAACCAGACTGCTGAGAAGGACGAGTACGAGTCCCAGCAGAAGGAGCTCGAGGGTGTTGCCAACCCCATCATCTCCGCTGCCTACGGTGGTGCTGCTCCCCCTGGCGGTGCCGCCCCCGGCGGTGCTACCCACACCGCTGATGAGGTCGAGGAGAAGCCCGAGGAGCTTGACTAAGCGTCTCGCCTCATCATCTTGCTTAAAGATTTTTCTTTCATGTCTTGTTTTACGAACTTATGGGATATTCGAGTTTTCTTTTTTACGCGCATGATTGCATAGATACAAGTATCTCTGCTGGGAGTTAAAAAAGTCCTAGCCAATTCAAAAATTTCTTAATTTATAATCATTTCCTCTGTAAATCAAACATCCAAAGTAGTTAACTGTCTCATGATCAGTTCAATCGTAGTGTTCATACTGAGGTGTTCAGTGCCCGGTGGTTCCTGACTCGTCTTGTGATCGCTCCTCAAGGTGCTGCAGTGTTTTGTTCTGGACAAGCTCATCTATGCAGCATGTCTTGCAGTGGCTTCATAATATACTAGAATAGTCTCCCTGTATATGATAACGTACTCGTGATATGAATCCTAGCTCTGTCCATCTGAACATTTATATTCTAAGGTTGTAGCAAGTCGTAGCGTAGCCTTCCTAGAAGCGGAATCGGAAGTGCTATATATCAGCAGCGAGGCGAAGACATACAGTCGGAGGTCCCTTTTCCAAGGTTAATCCCACTAAAAATGTTCAAAAAATGTTCAATGCTGCCTTGCGCACACACTGATTTAGGATCATTATCAAGCAACTCCCGCTGCGACATGGTTGGAGTGCTCGGCGTTGTCATTGTCAAAACTACGAGCTAAGAAAGAATGATAGAGGCACCATCTGCAACGCCCCCCACGTACGAATTGTATAGTTTATCGAGATTCCTGACCTGCTCTGTCGCAAGAAATATATTTGGCCTTTCATAAGCCCAGATATTTGCAATTTATCGAGGCACATACATAATCATTGCAAACAGCTCGTGTGGTGATAACACAAGATTCCCAAACTCCAAGTCGTGATAATATACAGCATTGCAATTGAGAATAAAATGCGCTTCCTTTAGTCGAACAAAGATAGAGACAGCATGGGTATCTCAACAAAGGCATAGGCTTAGGCTTTGATCGCTCTATAAGCCCTGGAAATCTCCATTCCACCACCGCTGCAAGCGCCGCTGGCCAAGCTCGACGATGGTTCCGTAGCCGATTTCTGAGGCCTTCTCAGGGTTCTTCTCAATCTGGTCGCGACGAATGCGGGACATAGAGGCTGCGACGCCCATGGTGAGAGCGAAAATCGGGTCTGCGAGCCTGGTAGAGTTACAGAAAGTTAGCTTGGCTGTGCATGAACGGAGGCGCATTGAAGTTAATCGGCATGTTGTGGGCTAGGAGTGGAATTGAAGAAGTGTGTTGGCGCGCCGGTTGCGACCGAAGAAATTGCGTCAGATACTCACTTGGAAATTAGATATGTTGCCATGTTGCCTGGGGTTTGCGTACTTCTGGCTCTGGTGCAGCTTGGTCTTGCGGGAAATGCGGTGCTCACGGTCTATCACGTGACACCGGTTGTACTCGAGCGACCTCTTTTTGCATGAGAAAGTAGTATTTACAGGAATAATGATTGGAAATGAATTAATTCTAGTGGTCTTGAATGAGATCTTTTTATTTGTCTTGCCGGCCGCTCAGCCCAGAAGCAATAAACCACGCCTATGGATGAAAATTAAATACACCAATGGTCCAAAGGCCGGATGAGCCCTCGTAACCAGGAAGAAAGAGAAGAAAAGGGCCAAGTACAAATCCGAAAAAGAGGAGAGGGTCAACAAACGCCGTGGCTATCCAGAATTCGTCATACGTCTGACATCTATACAACCGGTCCGTCTATACAACCTGTCCAAACGCGGGAATCAGAGTCTGTGCCAGCCAGAAGCTGAAGACCAGCTTGGGTCCAGTCATCAGGAGCTTGGGGACCAATCCCTTGAACAGACTGAGAGGACCCTCGTTCTTGAGCATCTTAGAGACAATCTTGAAGCCGCCCTCGGGGTTGTCGAAGTTGCGGTTCTGGATACGGGTCTTGATCACATCCAGGGGAGCGGAGACGATCAGCGAGGCGCTAGCACCGGCGACGGAGGCGACGAAGTTTTGGCCCCAGGTGGCCTTGTTGTAGTCGGTCAGGCCGTAAATGTACTCCTTGGCGAAAGCGGATCCACCGAAAAGCTATATGCACTGTCAGCAGGTATTTCTCGATTTAGATTGGGGGATTTCGGAGTACGCACAGCGAAGGAACCAGGAGCGTTACGGGCAGCAGTCCAACCGGCACCACGGTAGAGACCCATACCCTCGTCGGAGACGATCTTGACGAGACCGCGGCCACGGAAGGCCTCGGGGTTGGTCTGACGTTTGATCTTCAGGACGTCCAGGGGCAAGAGAACGATCTCACCGATACCGACCAAGCTAGATAGACGTTAGATTTTGTACACAATTGCACACCGTTTCATGCGATCTCACCTGCCGGCAAAGGCGTGCATGATAGCCTTGCCATTGCCCTTTCCGAAAGTAGCGTCGAAGGAAGAACCGTAGTGAGCAGCCAAGTAGTCGCGAGCGAAAGGCTGACCACCGTACTTGTAGATACGCTGGAGAACCTATAATTCCAAGATCTCATCAGTAACCGCCTGAGCGATCAGCATATCAGCGGTGAGTACACACCTTGTAGCCAGCAGCGTATCCCAGGCCAGGGAAGAGGGAAGTGAACTTGCGGCCTACGGAGGCATCGGCGAACTCCCTGAAGACGACCTTGTTGAAACCGCTCGCGGAGGTGATCTAATTCGAATAAAAGAGTCAGCCGCGGTCTCCGCGCAAATTCTCGCAATTCGAGGCTTCGCCTACCCGTGTCTGGTTACTCATCAACCGCTTAGCCGTGGTGTCGACCTGAATTGGTTATGTTAGCGATAGAGCTCATGCTTCTCTAAGCGATTAGACCGTACAGGATGGAAGACCATCAACTCGGCGATACCAGCGGAGCCTGGGGGTTGGTTAGCATGTTGACATCCCTATGTTCAGCGGCGCGAGCATACCGGAACCGAGGAGACGAGCGGTCGCGGACTCCTTCTTGACATCCTTGGAGGCAGCGCCAGAGCCGGCTGAGGCGAGAGCAGGAGACATTGTCGGGGTGGAATGGATGATGAAGGGAGTCAGATGTCAAGACCGTTTCCTCCGCGTAAATTTTATGTTGAGCACGAGAGTGGGGCGCTAGGCCCGATCGGGTTCCGGCGTCGGAGAGCAGTTTGCGGATCCTACGATAAGTGCGTATACTCCCGTCGATCTCCAGTATCGAGCCAGGGCTGGGAATAGCAGTCTACTGAAGTGTCGTCCAGTTGAAATAATAATTAATGGTACAGGGGAACACGCTTCCTGCTTGTCCGACATACTCCGTAGCCGAGCACGGCCCTCGGAAAGCTTATATGAAAGTCTACTGTATTTACTTCTCAGGAACGGGCGGCTAAGCCAGATCAAATCATGGTTTGAATTTCATTGCGTAAAGCCAGCTAGTAGCGAAATTGCCTAGCAAAAGAAAAAAGGATGAAATCGAAGTGGAAATGTGCACAACACCGAAGAAACGCCGCGACCGTTATGATGAAGAACCGATAGCCCAAGGGGTATGTGCTGTTCATGGGCGTTAACCCAGCATGAGCTTCAAAAGGTCGCTCAAACAGCATAAAAGCAACTCATGGACCTCAGCCTTTACTGGTCACCGAAAGTGTTCTCGCCCGAGTATCTGCATGAGGATTGATGTTAGCATCCATTTTCATACTGGTGGTATCGGATATCTTCAAAGCTGGGTAACCTACGTGATGTACAGGAAGCCATCTTCGTCCTTGTGTTCTTCGTAGATGCTGCTCATCAGAGCAGCTGTCGGTGGGAGGACCTCATCCACGAAGATGAAGATAGCCTTCTCTGGCGAAAGCTTGATACGCTTGCGGATGACATAGACGAACTGGCCGACGGTGAGATCGGCGGGGACGAGGTACTTCTTCTTGTCGATGGTCGCGATATCTGACTTCTCGACCTTTTCGCAAATCACCTGTCACAACGCATGTTAGCCGCTGAAGGAGCGGTGAAGGAGCTGGAAGCGTCTCTCAAAGCGTTTCGTGACTCCTCGATGGGCTTTTGAATTCTGCTTGAACAGGGAGATAACTCACTGGGATGCGGTCGGCGTACTTCTGTCGGATGCGTTCGGCCTCAGCCTTTCGCTTCTCGAAAGGGTGCTCGTCCTTGAACTTGGAGCGCATGGTTGATAAGGCTGATAAGTAAAGCGGGGTGGGCGGGTAGATGCAAGAGCGTTAAGGGTCGATGGGGAACAGTCTTGGGAAGCAGTAGATGTAAACTGCAAGGAGACAAGACAAGTGATGGAAGATGGAAGAAGTGACGATCTTAGGCAGATGGGAGATGAGAGGGAGGGGAGATCGATGACAAAAGGCAACCCCCGCTGACATTCACCAGGCGGTGAGGAGTCACGCGCTGCGCAGTCACGGGGCCAAGGTCATTTGCTTGCTTTTCTACTGCTGATGAAGTTCATATTCTATTCAAACTAACTATATTCTCTGTATAGCTACTGTGTAGCCTCAAGGCTCTAAGCTTCTTGGTCTCTCATTCATACGATCTCCCGGGCACCACCTCCGGACCCTCGGTAGACTCGGACGATGTGGGCTTCTCCACTAGATAACCAAAGATCCAGGCAACCATGTAGAGGTCACGAGCAGCGTTCGCAGTTCCAACTGGCGTTCTCTTTCAGATGAGTCATGACAAGTGACAGGTACCTTGTTAGAGAGACTTTAATTCTGCCCATCAGTTGCAGCGAGAGCCTCCATCACCAGCTGCAGTCCGGGAACGGTCTAGCGGCCCCGCCCGTGACGATCCACTGTACTTCTACTACTGTATGCTCTAACAACAAGACAACAGGTCTTCATTCTTTGTAAATTTACTTCTGCAGAGCAAATTTGGGGCCTTAGAGCGATTTTGATAGCATCCTGTCTAGCGACATGTATTGGCATAAGCCGAGACTGGGCGGCGGTTAGACCACGCCCTGCGCAGAGCTGCGCTGAGACTCCAACAATAGGTGGAAATTTCATAAATCTCCACGGTATAGCTTACGCATCTTTCCCTTCTAGAAATGCTGGCCCATTGCATGCGGCATACATACTGTAGCCAATCACGGGATCTGGGAATCTGGCTTATCGCTTATCTCATCAGGCAAACCAAGCAAACAGGCCGTCGGAGCACTTTCATGGACCGGCCGGGCAATTGCCTGATGTCGTGCCACCGAGGTTTCTACTGACTCTTAACCGGCGCGTTTCCTCGGGATCAATCGGACGCGTGTTAATTTCTTTACGGCGAGGTTGAAGTTGTCTCGAAGCCGTGCTTTCAGGGTTAATTGGCTGCTCTTCTAGCCCCCATTGGGTTTCCTTGTCGCGAAAATGGCCTCTCGATCAGCTATGCCAGTTCGGAGAGCTTTGACTCAATTGTCAGCTCGCAACACTCGGGTCACTGGCCGCAATGCATGCAAGCAGTTTCATCTTTACTCCAAGGGTGATAAACCGCGACAAAAGACATTCATGGTCTGGCAGCCACATTTGCGCCTTGCTGTCGGAATTCCCTTCATTGCCGCAATCGTATACTCGATGGTAAGAACAGACCATCTGAGCGCATAAACCTTTGACTCATGATTATTGTATAGGCAACCGAAGAATCCACTCAACTCGATGCCCCTACTATTGTCGAAATCGATGACGCCCTGAAGCAATCGTCCAGCATCAACGAGTCCTCTCCCATGCGCCTGCGTATGGAGAAGCTCATCAAGGACCACCAACAGAAGATCGTGGAGGAGCTCAGCAGAATAGACGGAAAGGAATTCAAGCAAGATGCTTGGACGCGCCCCAATGGCGGCGGTGGAATTTCGTGCGTTCTACAAGATGGCAATGTCTTTGAAAAGGCCGGTGTCAACGTCTCTGTCGTTTACGGCGAGCTACCACGACCTGCTATCGAGAAGATGCGAGCCGATCACAAGTCCTTCGTCGGCTCAGACGTCGAATCTCTTGCTTTCTTCGCCTCCGGCCTTTCGCTGGTCCTGCACCCGCATAATCCCATGGCGCCCACCGTCCACCTTAACTACCGCTACTTCGAAACATCCGACCCTAAAGATCCTCTCAACGGTGACAAGAACTGGTGGTTCGGAGGAGGTACTGATTTGACGCCCTCGTATCTTTTCCCAGAGGATGCTTCCCACTTCCACAAGACCATCAAGGACATGTGCGATCGCCACGATGCTACTTACTACCCCAAGTTCAAGGCCTGGTGTGACAAGTACTTCTATATCCCCCACCGTCAAGAATCCCGAGGTGTCGGTGGTATTTTCTTCGATGATTTAGATGCCAGCTTCCTCCAATCTTCTACCAGCTCTTCGTCAAACCCACAGGAGACCCTGTTCTCCTTCGTCTCTGACGGCTTAGCTTCTTTCCTGCCCTCGTATGTGCCTATCATCGAGAGGCGCAAGGACATGTCATACACACCTGAGCAGAAGCAATGGCAGCAATTGCGCCGAGGCCGCTATGTGGAGTTCAACTTGGTCTATGATCGCGGAACTAGCTTCGGTTTGCGCACTCCCAATGCTCGTATCGAGAGTATCCTCATGAGTCTTCCCCGAACCGCAAGCTGGGTTTACATGGATGCGGTCTCAGGAACAAGAACTGAGAGCATGTCTGTGGACGAGGACGATTTGGGAGAGGATAAGACGAAGGAAAAGGAGATTATTGACGTTCTGAAGCACCCCCGCCAGTGGGCTTAGGCTTCTGCCCTTGTCAGGGTATTGACCCTTTGAGAGGAATTTTTTCTTCCTCTTGTATCATGCCATGTTTCATCTCATTTAACAGGGAATGTATATTGATGTAAATTACTATAAATATCGTTACAAATGCATTAATCATGTACACTTTCAACTTTGGAAGGCACTGAAATCAATACCCTCCCGAGCCCGAAGTGCCTAAATTGCCCTCAACTGGGCTCACACAGTCTTCTGCATTTTGGAAGGATAATCGTAAGAACCAAAGAAATATGCATTTGTTATGCTAAATGTCATATGATCGAAACCAAATGACCAACATATAGATCACGGTCTATGGGAATATAAAGCCCGTCAAGGCCAGTAAAGCAATATACACAGCAAATGTAAAACCAGAAACAGGGAAAATGGGACGGTGGTCTAGAAACGATGAGCTTACTGGCCCGCAACTACACTCCGTTGCTTAGCCAGCCAGCCTCGGGGATCTGTCAAGCTTGCTCCGTGGCGGTATCGAGAGACAGTCATGTTGTTGTTCTGCCAACGGCTCTGGAGGTGATACCAGGCCGAGCTGACGAGGGTGAGCTCACGGGCTTGATCGTCGATGATCTTTTGGAGTTCCATCTGGAATATTGTGAGTGAGAAGTTCAGTGATATGAAAAGAGGCAAGACTTACTTCACGTTCTTTGGGAATGCCGTCATCAAGGTTCTCCTCGTAGTTCTTCATGCTTTCACGCAGAGACTTGATGAGTTCGTTTTGTTGCTGGATGTACTGCACGAAGAAAATTAGCTATCACGTCTCCACGGGAATTTCCAGGGCAAAACTGAGCTTACCTCGGCACGTTGAGCAAGTCTCTCGACATTCTTCTCCAAAACACCGGCACACTGCTTGAGAAGCTCAAAGCTGGACTTCTGAGCCTCGCCGTTCTCGCCGTTATGTGTTTCGAATTCGCCAAGCAGCATCTGCATCTCGTTCATCACCTCTTGGTCTTCAGCACTGATTTCGTCCTGTTTGGTGTCGATCATCTTGCGGAGTTCTTCACGCTCCGAAACCACTTCACGAACAAGGGTTTGGCTCGCATCCACCTCGGCTTCGAGGTGATGCACGTTTTGAGTGAGGCTGTCCCAGTTCTCGCGAAGTCTAGCAAGCTCTGCTGAGCTGTGCTCCTCGAGTTCTTGGAGCATATCTGCCTTCTCCAGGTTGACGAGATTGACTGTATAAATGTGAGAATATGCAAGGGATGATAGGTCGAGCTTGACTTACTTTGATTCTGTGCATCAGAGAGATCTTTCTTGCTGGTGTCAAGAGTGTTCTGGACTTCAGCGAGTCTCTTCAATGTACCTGTGTAGGTCTCGTATAGCTTCCAGTACTCATCACTGTATTTATTTTTAGTGATAAATCAAGAATTAGATTCTCGTTATGGTTACCTTTGGGAAGAGTTTGCGCGTGCAAGCTGCACGGATGTGTTGAAGCTCTCGGAGAATACTTCGGGCTGCGATTCGGGCTGGTGGTTGTCAGTAATTTTGCGATTAAACGAGGTGGTTTGTACACATACAGCTGTTGAAGGAGCTTTGGATGACTCTAACTCGCGCTTCAAATCGTCGTTCTCGGTTTTTCTGAGGTTCTGTCAGTAATTGATTCACATGGACTTGGGTAACTAGCACATACAATTGCGACTCTCTCATGCCAATGGCTTCAAAGTCCTTGGACAATGTTCCTTGCATCTTTGGAGTCTCTGATCCCGGAGAGGATGAGCCCGGTAGACCTTCCACATCTCTGAGACGTTCCCGCAGTTCGCTAATAACGGCATCATCTCTCTCATGCTGCTCGTCTGCGCCTTGCAATCTCTCAGTAAGAGCATGGTTGTTGAATTCAAGTTGCTTCTTCAAATTTTGAATCTCGTTGCACTCCTGCTCAATGCGGGGCAGCAATTTACGATACTCCTCCAATTCAACATCACGTTCCGAAGTCCACCGTTGTTGCGAGTCTGTGTCTTTCAATTGCTGCTGAAGATCCTTGATTTGGTTCTTCAATGTCAGGTTCTCCTTCTCGAAATCTTGATTGGCTTGGAGCTTCTGGCGGTATTTCTCAGCAGCATTTGCCTTGCGCGCAAGCTGGTCTTTCTCCGTGCGGAGTTCGTCATAGTCGTCCTGCAACTTTTGGTACCGCTGGTTCTTGACCTTCAGTGATTCCACGGTCATGCGCAAGCTGTCGATTTCATCCTGAGCGGCAGAGATCTTGGCTTCTTGCGATGCAATAAGGTCGTCTTGTTGACGCGTCTTGCTTTCCAAGGCCTTAGCATTGAACCCCACGTCTCCCTTGCCAGACTTCAGCGTCACCAGTCGATCCTCGGTGGATGCTAGACGGTTTTGAAGGGTATCATTATTTTCCTGCAGGCGCGCTAGCCTGTTATGAAGATCCTCCAGCGCCTTCTCCAACTCCTTTTTCTCGTGGCTGAGACGGTCGTTCTCCGCGAGCACCTTTCCTACGCGCTCCTCGAACTGCAGCTCCAGGTCCACCGGGTGATCGCGGTTCGCTAAATCTTGTCGCAGCTCGTCGGCTGCGTCCAAAGGTTCATGCTGACCGTTGTGCGCCTCTTGGATGATATCCTTCAACCCCTCTTGAGTCGACGTACTCAATTCCTGCAAGGTCTGGACGTATGTCTCGGCGTTGGGAGAGGAGATCGCAGCAATCAGAAGAAGTTTCAAGAGCTTGTTTGTCTCCTTGGGAGTTGCCTTTTCCGCGACAGCTTCGAGATCGGGGGACGGGTCGAGGCCGGACGGAAGGGAGTCGTCGTTCTGGTGTTTGATGTAGCTGAGCAGGAGCTTATGGAGATGCTTTAGATTCTGCCACTTGGCTACCCAGTGGTTCTCGGGACTGCGCTCGGGAATCTCGTCCAGAAAATACTGGGGGTCGATATCCTGGAGGATCTCCCAGAGGATGACCCCATCGGTCAGTTCATCGGCGGTCCGGAGTGTTTTGCCCAGGGAGAAGCTGTTGATCCATTCCAGCAAAACCTTAGTCACGTTGTGTTCCGAGGCCATGGCGAATGGAGAATTGGTTCAAAGAGCAGACAGCTGGCGCGACATTCCTCCCAAGTAGCAGGAGGGACTTGGGGGAGTGCGAAGTGGTGGATCCACGCGAGCGCGTTTCGGGGGGGGCGAGAACCGCTAGCGGGGAGACGATCCTCTCCGACTTCTGTAGTTCCTTTTGCCCTTGCACGCGCTAAGACTACTGTGCGACAGAGATGCCATGGAAACAAGTGTCGTTGCTAGTTCTTCATAGTGTTTACAGCGGGGGTTAATAGTTATCTGAAGTGTAATCTCAAGTGGTTTTATTGTATGTCCCTAGATCAGGGGACTTGTCCATAACTCCGGCCCCTTTCAACCAATTTCCCAAGATCAGGCCTCCCTCGCTATTCATAGATCGTGACAAATAATACATAATGAGTGAAAACAGTAGAACCATATAGATAAATCATTCGTAATGATCGGTGCTTCGAGTCCATGTAAGACACGAACGATCGAGGGGCTTATTTGGATGGCCGTGAATCCAATTAGTTGCCATCGATAGAAACAACCTGGTCTTCTTCGATCTCAGGCTTGTACTGGGTGGACTGAGTCGACATAGTTTGCAGGGCATCCGTAGGAGCGTCGGCAGCGAAACCACTAGATAAACATGAGTATACTCGATAAGTTTGACAGTGTTAGGACCGATCATACTTGATAAGATCTAAACGATAAGTCAGTATATATTTCTGCAGTGTAAGGAGTCAGACTTACTGTATTCGTGGGTTATGACACCCCCCTGCAAGATATGTTAGTCATAAGCTCAATGTATATGGAGAATGCAAGGCGTACTGCAGCTACCAGCGAGTCCTTCGCCTGGGCGATGACCGAAGACGGCGTTCCCTTGGGGAACGTGACGATCACAGACTTGAGCGACTTGGCGGCCAGCGCCAAGGGCAGCAGAGCGAGCAGAGCAGTAGCATAGAATTTCATGATGACAGTGGTAGTTGTCAAAGGGTCTGTCCGACGCTGCCTCTTGCATGAAACGTCATCTGGCCGGGGTCAGGTGACCCCGCAACGGCAAATCCAAATCCGACTTCCTTCCTCTCCTTCTCTTTATTCTTCACTTCTCCGACGCCCACTTCTTCTCTCCCCCGCCCTTTCCCTGCTCTCTTCCTCTACTTTCAGCGTTGCATTAATCCCCCAAAGCTCATTTCATCTTCTCTCGCCCTTAGTTACTTTGGTGGTGTCTCGGTGGTTTGGCCCTCTTCCCAATCAGCGTTGCATCTCCCGGTTTATCTGGACTTGAAGGAATTGCTAGGTGCAGGAGGAGCGAAGCGGATCTATTTTTCTTTGAGTCTCGCAAAGTTAGCTAGCAAGCATTTACAAGTTCCGACTTTTCTCTCCAATCTCGTGTCCCGGAGGGCTTCTTCCGCCAGGAACACCCAGATTAAGAAGGACAAACCATTGTCGATAGTGCGGCTAAGGGCCACTTGAGCAATTCGAACGGCCCATTCTGGGATCAAGAAAAAGAAGAAAAAGGGAACAAGCTCTCGAAGACAGAAGAAAAAACAGAAAGAAAGACAAACAAAAACAAAGACCAAGAGCCAAAAGCTAAAAGCCAGGGAAAGAGACCTCGAGGAAGACCAAACAGGCAGAGCGCTGAGACAAGACTTGCGACTCATCGCTACGTATAAGCCAACCTAACATCAATTTCTAGCTTTCTTTCCTTTGCTATCGACTTCCCTCGTCACAACCGCCACCATGTCGGGGTTACCTTCTGACGAAGTCGCAGAAGACTACAGAAGTTCCCTCGAAGATCTAACCACCAACGACCGGTTCCAAATCAGCAATCTGACTGTGATCGCCAAAGAGAACACGGAACATGCTATGGCCATTTCGAGAGAATTAGAGAAGCACATCCGAAAGGTAAAAGCCTATCAACCTTGATGGTGGAGATCTTCTCCTCTAACTGACCTTTGTAGACCGGACCACTTCAGAAATTGCCAGCGCTCTATGTAGTCGATTCGATCGTGAAAAACATCGGTACGCCATACACATTATTCTTGGGACGAAATATGTATCAGACCTTCATGGACGCCTACACGCTCTCCGACACGCAGACACGCCGCAAGCTGGACGAGATGCTCAAGACGTGGAAGGAACCTGTTCCTGGCTCTTTGGACACACGCCCAGTCTTTCCCCCAGAAGTTACGCGCAACATCGAAAATGCCTTGATCAAGGCCCGCACGGCTTTCCTCACAAACCAGCAGACCCATGCTCGGAGCCAACAAGATATGATGCGTGGTCGGAACGGCACTCCTAATGGCTATACTCACACTCCTACTCCACCTGGCGTACGACCAAATCAGCCTTATGCTGCCAATGGTCGAGCTGCTACATCGGTAGGACAAGTGCAATATTCAATGTAGACGTATCATGCTGACCCAGTATTATTAGACACCACCGCCTGGCCATCGATCAGATGCCGACTTAGCAGCCATTAATCGGGACCTTGGGGTTTTGATCGCTTCGGCTAGCGATGAATGTTTGAGACAGCCGTCGGAACCTGCTCAGCAACGCCTCAAGTCTTTAGGAGACTTGCAGAAAATTCTCCAAAATCGACAGCTGAGTCTTGATGAACGCAAGGTCATTCGAGATCAATTATCTGGTTTAAAGGCTTCCCAGCAGCCTTCCCAAGCTTTCCCCGCTGCTCCACACATCGTAGCACCTCCGGCTCCGGTATCTACTCCGCCAGCACAATCATTACAGAATCTCATAAATCCAGCGGCTCTGGCTGAACTGATCAAGAAAACATCCGTCAACCAGCAGCCCACTCCCCCACCTTTGATTCCAGCCGCCATGCCTCCGATGCCTCCGATGCCCTCGAATGTTGCTCCACAGGCTGAAAATCCGATCATAGCTGCTTTACGCGCCCGCGGCATATTGCCATCTGCTTCAGCGCCACCAGCAATGGGCCCTTCAAATGGGACACCTCCCAATGGAACTCCATTGCCATTCTTTATCCCCGGTCAACTTCAATCTACGCCTCCAGTATCAACCCCCATGGGTCCTAGCATGAACGGCCCTTCGTCTGCTGTTCCTATGAACACTGCTTCTATGAAGACGTAAGTAACTTCAACCTGTGCATATCTACGTGCATATAGTTCTCCCGCTGACATCGTCACCTGCAGACCTCGGCTGGGTTTAATAGTGACTCTTTACGAAGCAAAATCCAACAAGTGCGGAACTTGTGGACGCCGTTTCTTAGCAACAGATGAAGGCCGAGAGAAGAAGGCCCGGCATCTGGATTGGCATTTCAAGACCAACCAGCGCATGACTGAGGCTGCCAAGCGAGCACAGACTCGTAGTTGGTATGTCGATGAAAGGGTTTGTATCTCTTAGCCAAAATTTGTTGATATTATCAAGCTAACCAAATTATGTAGGACTGGATCAAATCTCGTGAAGCAGATGACGACCAGGATGCAGCGAATGCTGAAACTGCTGTCGAAGGAGCCGCAGGCGCCGATGGTAGTGCTGCCCAGCAAGGGCCTCCAAAGCAATGGATTCGAGCTCCTAATGATGCCATGCTGCGAAATACCCCCTGTCCCATCTGCCAGGAGAAGTTTGAGTCTACATGGTCAGAAGAAGAGCAGGATTGGATCTGGCAGGATGCCATCCGAGTTGGGCCACGTGTATACCACGCGAGCTGCTATGCTGAAGTGACCAAGGATGGCCCACCACGCAATCCAGAGCCTCGAGCAAGAACCAGCACTCCTGACTCCGTGTTAGGCAAACGAAAGGCAGAGGTATGATTATCCCACATTCCCATTTCTGGCTCATACTAATTTATTCACTAGGGCGTTGACTCTCCTAATTCCAAAGTGCGCATCAAGACAGAGCCATAACTAGTCAAAGAGGCATAATATTTGTAACATAAACTACTTCTTCTTCTCTCCACATTTCCGTGTAGCATCATGACGTTGCGGTTCCGAGCCCCGCTTCGGCGCATCTCCGGTTCCCCCAAATAAAAACATCTTCTTCCTTCTCTGTATCTCCAGTAATCCGATCTTGAATATCCTTCGCCAAGATGACACATACAATTCGATGGGGTATCCTCGGTAAGCTTGAGCTATGTCTAAACTGAAGCTCATCCTGGCAAAGCTAACTGTCTCTTCTAAAAGCCACTGGTGGCATCGCAGACAGTATGCCTCCCCTCAATTGATCGTTACTATAGACCAGCAATCTCATAGATATCAACAGTGTTCGTGCGGGACCTCCTGCTGGACCCAAAGGAGCGTGACGCAGGTGATGTCGCCCACCAGGTTGTCGCAGTTGCCTCGTCCTCCTCCAGGGCTAAATCCGAGCAATTCATCTCCAGCGTGGGCGTGCCCACTCCCTGCGCTGCATACGGCTCCTACGAGGAACTCGCCGCCGATCCCAACGTCCAGGTGGTCTATGTCGCAAGCCCTCACTCCCACCACTACCAAAATGTCATGCTTCTTCTGGAAGCTGGCAAGCATGTTCTCTGTGAGAAGGCCTTTACGGTCAACGCAGCTCAGGCTAGAATCTTGTACGAGACTGCGAGGAAGAGAAACCTCTTCTTGATGGAGGCTGTCTGGACACGCTACTTCCCACTGAGTATCCAGATCCGCGAGCTGATCCAACAGGGTGCTATTGGTGAGGTTCTCCGAACTGTTGCTGATACGAGCTTTGGAGACGATGTCGAGAACACGTTCCCTACTTCGCACCGTATGGTGAACCCTGATCTAGCAGGTGGAGCTTTGTTGGACTGTATGTACTCAATTGGTCTTTCATGGATGTATACGGAGCTAATTTGTATCAAGTGGGCATCTACTCTCTGACTTGGGTGTTCCAGACCTTATATCACACTCTTCCTAAAGAACAGAGAAAGCCACCTACTGTCGCCTCCCAGATCACTCCTTACCACCTTACAGGAGCCGACGAGTCAACCAGTATCCTGCTCAGCTTCCCTACATCCACTCCAGGCAATAGCTCAGCCCCAAAGCGCTCTCAAGGCGTGGCGTTGACCAACATCCGTTGCGCAGGTGATCCAGACGAGAAGGGCACTGCTGGTCCCAATATTCGCATCCAAGGCACTAAGGGTGAGATCCAGGTGTTTGGTCACCCCTTCCGTCCTTTTAAGTTCCGTGTCATTCCCAAGAAGGGTCTTGGAGAGGTGCGTGAAGTCGAGGCCAAATTCCCCTCTGGCGGTCGTGGTATGTACTGGGAGGCAGATGAGGTTGCGCGCTGTCTTAGAGATGGTAAATTAGAGAGCGAGGGAATGTCCTGGGAGGAAAGTGTTGTTATCATGGAGGTTATGGATGAGGTTCGCAGACAGGGTGACTTGAAGTATCCTGAGTCTATTGAGTCGACTAAGTACCCTCTGAAGCTATAAAACAACGCTATATCACGTTGGAAATAGAGGTTTAGGGACGGTTTACAATTTATAACCTTGAGCTGTTCATGAAGAAGAATAGATGAAAAATTAACATGCTTCTAATTGTCTATTCACTACAGCGATATAAAGCAGTAAGAAGACGTATTCAGTACTAAAAGTACGCATACTATACATGACCTAAGGGAGACTAATTACTCTGCGGATTATATGCGAAAAGTATACCGGCCGGACTCCGTGTGCTCCCGAAGAAAAACCCCTAACAAAAGAAAAGGAAGCACCACAGAGACCTAGCCAGCTCGTCTCCCCTTCTTTTGGGGGGCGGACTTTTGGTCAGGCTCCATCTCAGTCGAGAATAGACGCCCGTCTAGTTCTTGAAAACACCGAGCAAGCTCTTCCACACCTGACCAGGCTCCTGGCTGGCGTCAATGCCGCGCCAGATACCGGTCTTCTTGTAGTATTCACAGACGGGGGTGGTCTGGGAGTGGTAGGTAGCCAGACGCTTGGTGAGGGTGTCAGCGTTGTCGTCGGAGCGCTGGATCAAGGGCTCGCCGGTGACGTCGTCGGTCATGGAGGCCTTGGGAGGGTTGAAGATCTTGTGGTAAGAGCGACCGGAGGCAGGGTGGACGAGACGGCCGGTGATACGGGCAACGAGCAGAGCGTCGTCGATCTGGAGCTCGACGGCGTGCTGGAGCTTCTGCTTGCGGTCGAGAAGCATGCTGTCGAGGCGCTCAGCCTGGGCAACAGTTCGGGGGAAACCGTCAAGGATGAAACTGAAAAACGAATGTTAGTCGATTGTGTTTGGGAGGAAGCGTCGCAAGCTCCTGCGAAGCGATTAGACGGAGGTTTTCTTACCCGTTCTTGCACTCGGCGTTGTTGTCAAGCTCGCTCTTGATCATGTTGACCATGATCTCGTCGGAGACAAGACCACCCTGGTCCATGATCTTCTTGGCTTCCTTGCCGAGATCAGTCTTCTTTGCGACTTGGGAACGCAGCATGTCACCGGTGGCCTATTCGGTAAAGTAACGCAGTCATTAGCTAAAGCTGAACCCACTGTTTCTGATAGGATCTGGGGAATATGTTCCGACATACCAAGTGGCAGGCACAGTACTTGTCCTTGATGTTGGGGGCCTGGGTACCCTTGCCTAGAGACGCGTTTAGCCATGAATTGGGGTGCAGTTAGAGCCATTGCAACACACCAGCACCGGGAGGACCCATCAAGATGATGCGCATCTGCTCCGTTACCGACTTGGGCTTGTTGTCGCCATTGACCAAGCGGCTCTCCAGGTCAACAACCCGGGCCTCAAGCTTTCCGATGGTGTCCTTCAGACCAGAAACGATATCGTCTGTGATAGGGGCCATGATGACTGAGAGATAGAGTGGAGATCTCGGGAAAGGATAGAAGTCCTGGGAGGTTGAGGTATCAAAGAGTAGAGAGGTGGTGAGAAGACGGGGAAATGGAGAAATGGAGGAAAGGAAAGGTTTAGCGCCCGAGGTTCGGAGGCTCGGATTCTACTAATCTGGCTACGACGGGCCTTTCGGGGCCAATTGCGGATCGCGCGGGCGCGGTGTTGGAGAGAACTTTAGCCTCATTGTTCGGCGGACTATTCCAGCTTTGATTACTTGTTTTTTTCTACATCTTGAGCTAACAAAGCTATGACGCTGTCGTAATCGCGATCTGTCTTGACGCCGCAAAGCAAAGGCCGGCTTAGTCAGCTTGCACCAGCCCCGTGGCTCGTGTGGCTTGGTGTGGCGCGTGTTGGAAGCTCCAGGAAAGCATCGTCACCTGCGGCTCTCTTCCCAACCTTGTTGATCACTCTCCAGAGCTTTCGTTCCCTCCATCTATCCAACGGCTCTACATAACTGCTGAGAGCTTCATCCCTACACTCCTCGCGCCGAGCCTCCCGTCTTTCGTCACCATGCCTGCCACCACGGCGGACACGTTATCCCTCGTCAACCGCAGCGTCACAGTCGCTCCGCTAGTCCTGCTCTCCGTTGCTGATCACTATGGACGCACCGCCAAGGGTACCCGGAAGCGAGTAGTGGGTGTTCTGTTGGGTGAGAACTCAGGGAATAATGTGCGTGTGTCCAACAGCTTTGCAGGTAAGTGTTTACTCAGTCCGCGGATACGCATGCTGCGTGCAACCAAAGCAAAGTATCTAACCATTCTGTCTCGCTTTAGTTCCATTCGAAGAAGATGAAAAGGATCCATCCGTATGGTTCCTGGACCACAACTTTGTTGAGTCGATGAGAGACATGTTCAAGAAGATCAATGCACGCGAGAAGCTGGTGGGCTGGTATCACTCTGGTCCTAAGCTCCGTGCTTCGGACTTGGAGATCAACGAGCTCTTCAAGAAATATACCCCCAATCCGTTGTTGGTGATTGTCGATGTGCAGCCCAAGGAGGTTGGTGTGCCGACAGACGCCTACTTTGCCGTGGATGAGATCAAGGATGTAAGTCTGAATGACGTTTCCAGTATTTGTTCAACTACTAATCATTGGCTTCAAATAGGATGGAACCACAACTTCCAGAACATTCGTACACACACCATCTATAATCGAAGCTGAGGAGGCCGAAGAGATCGGTGTTGAACACCTTCTCCGAGACATCAGAGACGTTGCCGTCGGTACCCTCTCCACACGCATTACCTCACAACTCCAATCCTTGCAAGGGTTGCACCTCCGACTTCGCGATATTGGACAGTACCTTCAGAAGGTGCTTGACCACGAACTCCCCATCAACCACGCAATCCTAGGCAACCTCCAGGATGTGTTCAACCTCCTTCCCAACTTGACAACCCCCGCCCAGACACCAAGAATCAGTGGCCAGGAGCCTCCAATTGAGAATAGCGATCTTGCGCGTGCCATGAGCGTCAAGACAAACGACCAGTTGATGGCCATCTACATTAGCAGCTTGATTCGGGCTATCACAGCGTTCCACGACTTGATCGAGAACAAGATTCAGAACCGACAGCAGCAGGAAGAGAGCGACTCAAAGCGAGAGCAGGAGTTGAGTGCCACCAAGGGCGATAAGGATGCTAAGAAGACCAATGCGGCAGCAACCGGTGAACAGAAGGAGGAGCAGGACAGCTCTGATAAGAACAAGAAGAAGAGCTAAAAAGGGCATTTCTGTGATCTATAGCTTGGAGACATCGATGCCCGTCAATATGACATGACCGTTTAGAACTGTTCTACAGTGTATAGTATGGATAATCAAGGATGCAACTGATTGTTCATCACATTCTTATATCTGCGGCCAGTAGCTTCAATGTAGCTAGCGTTGGTGAGATTTCTGCACGATAATACTCACTCAATCCGTAGGTCAAAGATGCTATGTATTCAATGACGCGCACGAGCGAGTGGCCTCTCTTCGTGTGAATTCACAAGCTAGGCTTGTGAGACCCATTGTGGAGAAAACAAGTAGGTTCTCCCAGCCAGTAGAAGGCATCGTAGGTGAGAATTTGAAAATCAATATCTCTCATGTGCTGCCAGAATGTGGCGAGTCACATAGTTTAGACATCCCATAACAAACGTCTTTGCAATGGTCGTAACGAGAAAGCACGAGGATCAATAGAACCAGTCACCCACCCCATCCAGCACACCAGCCAGCCAGCTCTTCTTCGGTCACCAGGCACGAATACTCCCCTGCATGCTGCTCAAATTGGGGGCAACGGGCAAACAAGACCGAGGCTAGAATATGCTTGCACACTGGAGGGGATTCTCGGTCCGTAGCACAGGGGAGCGTCCCGCCAAATGGATAGCAGCGAGGTTCATCCTGGTCCCACCCTATATATGCATCGGAAGGTAACTCGGCAGGCAGGCTTGTTCTTGTTTGCATATCTCTAAATGCCGAGAGGGCAAAGGTGGGACAAGTGCAATTCCACGCATCCAGCCGGACTTCGTAGCCTTTCTCGTGCACGTGCGTGGTGGATGAGGCTGTAGGCTGTGGGATAGACGAGGCTGACATGACCAGGAAGATATCTTCGGCGCTTAAAGGCTGGTTATCGTGTGATATGGGTGCCTCGCCTCGGTCTGCGGCGTGCGTTTGCTCCGTGCCGTCATGATCCAGAGCTACTGTCGCGGGATTGGCACTGTCTGCGCATATGATGCGCCGCACCAGCGTGCGGTCGAGAATGTCTAGGGCTGGCAGGAGATCATTTGGGAACAGACAGTGCAGTGTGAGCATTAGTGATTTTGCTTTTGCCAGCTGTGGTCCTGTTAGGCCGGATAGCAGGTTCTGGCTGTGTGATGTGTGTCGTGCGGCATCGGCGTCATTTGCGTTGCTCTCGGCTGTGGATTGGCAGTATCCCAGCTCTGATATGAGATTATCTGTAAATTTTGAAGCAGATGGTAGTTGTTTCCTGGGCTTCATATGCGTCATGGCGCTTTGCTGGGATGATGAGCAACAACTCTGTAAGGTTTACAGATGCGGAATGGGAGGAACCGGCGGCCGAAATATACAAGCGGGCCGCGGCTCTCCTACTACCAGCACTACTCTTCTACGCTCGATGATATAACATTCAAAAGTATCAAATACAGTAAACTATCCAAGCTACACGTAGATGTATATTTAAGTTCTCATCAATGCCCTCTCGAATATGAAACAACCTTATAAAAGACAAGTCCGGTTTTCGATATCCCAAGCTTCCTTCGTATAGCAGATGGACTATCAATATTAGATAAATTGGCTATAGTTCTGACATTCCTACTCGGCTCTCTTTATCATTTAGGGGTCGTTTCTCGTCGAATTGAGATGCTCCTCCTCCTTCTGGATAATCTGTTTGAGACCGAGGTAGCAGCTCTGAGGACAGTGCCTGGACTCCCCTTTTCCTTAAAGTCTTGCTGGTCGAGGTAAGTACCCTCAATAGAAGTGTGCATTGTCTCCACATTATTTGTGTCAACAAACCGCACCATTAGCTTTCCCTTTTGGCGTATTAGCCCCGTAGGATGCAAAGGTATCCAGTCAGCAGTCAAAGGCACTGGCCTTCCTAAAGAATTATTCGATTCCTCCGTGGCATTTCCTCTTACTATATCTCGGTGCACCAACTTGCCAGCGACGTCATAGAATGCCAATTCAAGCTGTCCATTAACCTCAGTCATTTCCTCGTTGTTCTTTCCCTTCGTATCTTTCTTGGATCCGTTCAGTTGTGCCCGGAGGACTGCATTATCCTCAAGCAATACTTTAATATACGCCCGCTAATAGAAGTTAGAGCCTGAATACTGCTGGAAGAGCGCGATGCACGTGGAAAGACTTACCAATTCGTTTTCATCCTTGGGTCCATCTCTGATTCCACCCGTGGCTGGATCGTACAACTCTTTCTTGAGACTGATTATCTTCGCCCTGGCGTCTCTATTGGCTCCAAGCAATAATGCAATATGCTTCCGCTAATAGAAGTTAGAGTCTGTAAAACATGTGCGTGGAAAGACTTACCAAAGTAAGTTCATCCTCGGATTTATCTTGAGATCCTGTTTGTTCCTTATTACGCTGGAGCGGGCCTGCTAGATAAGGGCTTTTGATTGGATCGTACTTCTGATCTTCGAGGCCTGTAATTTGCTGCGTGAGTTCTTTATTATGCTCAAGCAACGATATGATATGCTCCCGCTAAAAAAGGTTAGAGCCTGAAAACCCCTTGGAAAGGCGCTATGCGCGCAGAGAGACTTACCAAATCGGCTATACTCTCAGTGCCGTCTAGATATCCGCCTATTCGACGATCGAACGGGGGTTCTGGCGAAGGAGTCCTGGCATCATCGGTTTTTCGTCTCTTTTCACTCTCACTCTCACCCTGTCCACCTGCCTTCCTCTTGGGACTTGTGGTCGTAGATCTCTCCAGATTCTCCCTCGTCTGTTTGAGTTGTTCCAGCTAAGGGAAGTTAGAGCTTGGAATCCCCAGAAGAGTGCTATGTACGTGAAAACTTACCAATTGAGCTTCAAGCTCGGGTTGAGACTCACCATTCTTGCGGATTTCTTCTAGCTTTTTCAGGTTTTCCTCAGCCTGTTAGATATCAGCCTCAACTCATCAAATCACGGTTTCTTGCTTGTTAACCTTTTTTATATCATTTAACCAGTCGCGTCGCAGCTGTTCATTCTGCTCCTTCAGTAAACGTATACTTTCAGCTTCGTTTCCAGTATTCTGCTCTTTCTCCTGCTGTTCCTTCTTCTTTTGCTCCTTCTTCTTTTGCTCCTGCTCCTTTTGCTCCTTCGCCCTCCGCTCCTTCTCACTTTTCTTTCTCGCAGCTTCCTCGGCCCTTTTTTTCGAATTGGCCTTCATTATTTCATACGTCTCGTCTGTTATTCGACGATACGCGAAGACAGATGCTGTGGTGAAAACATTTTCATGACGTCTGTCTGACAACTGACATTTACCAACCTCCGAAAAATCTTTTATCATGCCTGTCCGAAGATCATCTAACACAAACCAGATGCCAGTTGGGCCTTTCGTAACGCAATAGTAGTGACCGTATTCGGTGTGTCTGCCAGTATGGCACTGGACTGCGACGAGCTCGTACGCGACCTCTTTTCGGCCTGGCCACGAATCCTTGTCAAAGCTTTCTTCATTAAGGACGATGAGGTCTTGGAATGCTACTGGATCTCTGTTTTTCGAAATTCCTCGCTCACCAATTGCGATACGATTGAGGTTTATCATGAGTATCTCTGGCGCACGGGCTAACTTCTTGCCAGACATCCGCTGTTGTCCGCATGTGTTACACTTAGAATGGGGTGCGTCATCGAAAAAGGTAGGAACGATACGTTTGAGGGATTTTGGGTAATCCTTTCCAACAGGCCACGCTGGTGTGAGGAAGAACTGATCCTCTTTTTCGACCCGGGCTTTGCATTGGCAAGAAATGGTCTCGATGACGGGGAGTCTGAAGAGCGCCTCTAGCTCGTGCTTGCTTGAAGATGTTAGTATATGCTCGTCAATAAATCGAACGGGCCGGTCTTACAATTCACGCGGCGTGTCTAAAAGCAGTTGAGAATATGCCTCGGCCCAGTACTCTTTTGTGTCCTGCTGCTCGTCCCTGTTGACGGTTCGCCAAGCATCTTGGATTGCGCGCGTCAGTACGTCATACGATACCATATACAGATTCTCGTCCAGACTCCAGTAATTTCTGTAGAATTCTTCAAACAAGCAGAGTCTGCATGGGCTTTTGTTGGGGCCCTCCGTGCATCTTCTGATCTGATCAGGGTTGGAAGGGTCGGGAGGGAGATGTTGCTCTACACACCGGCGTAGCCAGAGGACGAATTCGGGCACAACAGCCAGTGTCTGAAAGAGAACAATCTGGTAGCAGGTTACGCCAGTATTTACGAGCCCTCCTTGGCCGAGCTCTCGAAATGATTTAGGCCATTCTTTAACAAATGGAGTCTGTAGAATATTCATGTTAGAAGTTTGCTTTATCCACCCACTAGGAGTTGAGGGTCAACCCACATTCTCCTTGCGACGGCCTTGTTCTTGTACCTCACGGCCTTGGGCCTCTTGTGAGGACATGTTGGCACTAAAGTATGCTAGCAATATAAGGATAAAAAAGTATTAATTAAATGGTCTAGGCAAGTAGTACAGATACCCCCAGAATAAGCCTCGATCTCGATATGCTGAGTATTTTGGAATCTCTACACTTCCATTGAGCCGAGCAGAGAGCTGAGCATCACTTATAATACATCGCTCCTCTGAAGGCATACTATATTCTTGTCAAAAGGCTCAAAAGGAGTTGACTGATTTGAAAGAGGAGGCAAGACATGGAAACACGGAGTGACTCTCTTGGTGCATCTCTTTTCTCATCGTTCTTTTTTTGGACGAGAGTGAAGTTATTATAGATCATCACGAAGAGAGTCAACAGATTCCCCCAAAGAAGCCAGGGCCTCGCTTTCTAATTTTGGCCCAGAAGAAGGAATCTGATATCAGAGCCTTGGATTGTGACCTCGAACAAAGAAATCCCCATTGTACCCTCAAACTCGTCTCGAACGCAGATGAATGGAAACAGTGGTCCCTTTCTCCTGACCGCTCGACAGGCTCAAAAGAGTGTTGGGGGTGAAGTGGGTTGGGCATAGTACGAACATGGTTCAACCCAGTCGCATCGCAGCAGCAGTACCTGATATCGCCGGGATGCTCCCGGGCCTGATAGACCGCATAGGCTGCTAAACGGCTCTTTGCCTTCTCTTGCCCAACGTCTATTCACGCATGATTTCACAGATTCCACAGATTCCACCATAGGTTCTACACCCCTTACCCACCTGTGGAGAGGCTGTCACCTCGGAACCATGGCCTTGATCCCCGTCAGGACGATCAACAGACTCCGCAGGGTCTAGACTAGAAGTCTCGTCTGGCTCCTTTAATTAGGGCAGTGTCCCAGAGCTTGCTATTTAGGAGTCTGGACCAATGTGAGGCATCGAGTGTCAAACTGCCAGGGTCAACGATCGACAGCGACCATACTGCAAGTGGCATTGTGGCGACAGGCGGATAGAACCGTACTTGGTAGAGCTCGAGTACCCAAAGTACCTGCTAAATTAGAAGTTACCCAACGAGTCGCCACGGTTAAGCATCCCCACGGCCGCATCCCTACTAGCCAGATTCGAGGTTCTCCCCAAGGGTGAACCGGTTCTGACTCAAGCTCTAGAGCCCCAAGAGCCAAGCCACAGGCCTGAATACCCAAACGTTCTCGCCTGGAGTCTTTTCCCCACAAGGCCTCGGGTGTTTCAGGTGGCTTCGGAGTGGATCACAAGAAATGAAATTGTCGAGGGCACGTTCGATCGAAGTTGAGATCCGGCCGAGTCTCCTCCAGCTGGACTCCTTCTGGATCGGGCGATCTGTCAGGGCTTTTCTTCCCGGTAGCCCGTCTGCTGCTCTGCATTACAGGACGAGCAGGACCCATCGTGGACCGTCTTGGGGGCGAGTCAGAATCGATCTATCCAGGGGGATGCGGGAGGAACCACGTTCGAGGCAGAAGAACCTGCGAGTCGAGACCGTAGAAGACTTGTTCCATATCTCTCCTTCTCCCTCTCCTTCTCTTTTTCTCCTGGTCGTGACAGCGGCGTTCCTCGCGTCTACCGACGATCGCCGTTACGCGAGGCGCACAGCCCCATGAGGATGTTGGGCGCCACTTTCATTGCCTCTTGTCTCCTCCTCTTTCAGTGGACCTGCCTTCACTCGCAATGAACGCAGCAATGAGCACAGCCAGCACAGGATTCTGCACGGGACAGCAATGACTCGGGAAGCTAGAAAATGGGCGAAACCCGGCAGGTCTCGAGATCCATGGGTCTCGGCATTGCAATTAATTTCATTGAAACGCCAGGAAATGAGGCCGGATAAGCCAGAGACGGGCCGAATAGCTACGATGATCGTATTGTATACGGATATACCTGTATCCCTCCATGCTTTCTGCCTCCTCCAGTGAGATGCTCAGACCGGCCAGAACCTAACGGGATCATCGCGGATCGACCTCGCTTCGGATCCAAACTGGAGCCCCCCCTCTCCTCCTTGCCCCTCCTCGCCGTTGCCTCATCTGTCGTAGTCGGAGCTTCTCTTCTAGAGGGATCCTTGTCGTGATGCTGCGATAGGCCCTGGCTGTCGATGCCCAAGCCTGATCGCCTTGTCTTGCGCTTCCTCTTTTTCGCGCTTGTTCTGATGCCTCTCCCCGTGCTCGTTCTCGGATGCCTTTGCCCTGTAGTGTATGACGATCTTGGTTTCAGACAGACGGGATCGGCCACGGCCGTTATTCTTGGGGAGTGGCTATACTTGAAGGAGCAGAGGCCTCGAGAACTCATGTTCGGCCCCCGCCACCTTTGCCGTGAACGAGAATGATTTGAATATGTCTGGGGCTCCTTGCATATGCATCGGCCCAATCACGGAGGTTACGAGCAACTTCCTCTGCAGCTTGCCCGTTGGCGTCAGTCCGTTTAGGGATCTCTTTTGCCTCACTCTACATTGTTCTCAATGCTATTGTGGGAAGGGAAAAGGAAAAGGAAGGAGTGTTCCAGCCCAACAGACCCACCAGTCCCTGAAATCTAATTACGTTCATGGTAATCTTCTTAATCTAGTGGGAACTTCCTCAGTTCCTGGCCCCGTCGTTCAAGCTGAAAAAAGTACCCCGTTCGGGAGCATGCCTCTATCGAGCTTGCGTAATTCCACCTTATTTGAAGGAAATGAAGATACTATCTCGTATAATTCCTGGCGGAGAGGCCGAGACGATCCGCTCCTCCATGGCTATGAACCTCGGGAGGTTCGTGACTCGCGTCTCCTTCTCGTGCAGGTTCCGAGGAGTCAGTTCTAGGCCCGTGATGGTCATTTCGGGTCTGGCTTCTCCGTAAAGCATTGCAAATTGCGATGCCGTGTGACCAGCGCTGGAGCTGCGAACGGCGGTACAGCATTGGCGTCTTACAGCATCGAGCTTATCCCACTTTGAGCTGAAGTTCTGGAAGATGATCTCCGTGGATCAGGGGGAGCTCCCCTGTCAGTTGTCAGGAGTCAACCATGGAACGGCAGACACAGACTGGCAGACCAAACCTGTGGAAATGAACGCAAGAACAAGAACAGAGATAGATTAGAAGAACCTCCGGGAACCCGCAAATTCAGGGGCTCCACGCGAATCCACCGCATCCACTTCCCTCCGAGAAGGCAGTTCCTGGCCTCGCGTCAAGTTGATACATCGACGAAGCGGCTTAGGAGTCAGAAATCGGCACGAGCAGGGCTAGACGCAAGCCCTAAGAGACTAAGCAGAAAAATCCCCGATAGGTTGCACCCCAAGGCCGGAGGAGCTCGAAAGAGGCAACGCCCACAGGCCTGCAGCAGCGCAGGTGGGACGAGGCGAACACCGCACGACACAAGACCCCAGATCCCGGTTAGCATGAGGGCTCATACCTCGTGATGCCCCTCTGGGTGGAGGCAGAAAGCCGTTGCGATCTGGGTCCTGGGCGCGTTTTAGTCACAACGGCAGAGCATTAGGGCGGCTTAGCGTCTCGACTGGGGTCGCCCGTTGACGACGTTGTGACTGGCCAGTGCTGCCTTTAAAGTGTTCCGTTACGCATTTCATTTCACGAAGGATGGCGGGCGGGTCTCAAGCATGAGCAGAGCAGGAGACAGAAGAGCCCGGGCAGGAGAGCAGAAGAGCAACTAGGATGAGCCTCTCTCTTCCCTCTGTAGTATCTGTAGTATCTGTAGTCTGAGCATTCTTCTCTTCAGACTCTGTATGTACTTTGAGGGATCCTACAATCGAGGTTCTGGTTCTCCGGTGGATCGATGCCCTTTTTGTGGATTTTATTTTCGTTTCCGTTTGCGTCCTGCTTGTTTGGGTTTGGTTAATATTATTTATTTTATTATTTTGGGAATATTTTTACTGCCCGCTTCTCCTCTATTTATATTTATGACGATGCTTTAATTTACCATACCTGACCTGCCCAAACGTCTATAGTCTCCACGGTCTAAGACTCCCTCCATCCTGGAGTCTCTACGAGGTTTCATATCCAGGGCCTTCCTTTTCTTCGTATCTTTCCTTCGATTCCTTCTAGACTTCCCTCTTCCTCTCATTCGTTTCGGACTGGCTCCTGTTTATCATTCTTGCTTTTGGGGTTCCTGGATCTCGCCTTCTTTCCCACGGTACTCCCCTTCCACTCGTAGCCCAAGAGGCCTGACCTCACCATTCGTTGCACGAGACATCCATTCCTGTTTGACTTTTGCGTGGCTATTCTCCCCTCTCGGAGTATTTGATTCAATTTGGGGTGATCTCTGAGCCCCATCACCACCTGCCCAGCAACGACGGCAACGAGTATAGCATCATCTACCCCCCAACCCCCCCAAGGACACCCGACCTATCGCGCATATGATTGCGTTACAAAATCGGCCTATCTTGCCGCCCACCAACAAAGTGGATATCTCACTACTACTCAAGCCCCAAGATGAGGAAGAAGCCCCGGTTAACCCGCCTCTGTACACACCGAGGTCGATGCCTGGTCCTCTGCCAGGTACCGCGCCCATCTTGACGGCTCCTCCGGTCTCTGTCGCCCCGCCCTTGACCAAGCCGGGGTCCTCGGGGGGCACTAAACGCCTGCAGCCGGCTCACACGGCTGAATCGCCAGCAAAAAAGCAATCTAAATGGTCCCCCGAAGAGGATGCCTTGATCATCGAGCTGCGGGGCAGCGGCATGAAGTGGGAGGATATCAGCAAACGGCTGCCAGGTCGCAGTGCGATCAGCTGCCGCCTTCACTATCAGAACTACCTGGAACGTCGAAGCGAGTGGGACGAAGACAAGAAGAACAAACTGGCCCGATTATATGAACGGTAGGTCCTAACCCTAGCAACCTGGATATCGAGAAGCATGAGATGGAAACGACCTCTATGCGAAACGCTCTTTCTACCCGGAGAGAGACACCCCAGCTAACGAAGTCCTGGACAGATTCAAAGCCGAAATGTGGTCTAAAGTAGCAGAGGAAATGGCTATCCCATGGCGCGCAGCTGAAGCCATGCATTGGCAGCTTGGAGAGCAGGAAATGGCCCGCCGCGCCGGCGTGGTGCCATTCTCTCTATCCAGCCATGCGATCGACCCTCCAACAACACGAACCCGCCGAGCCAGCACTTCTTTAACTCGTCCTCGAAAGAGTTCCGCTTCTCGCACAATCCCTGGCCATCCGCCCGGCTTGGCTCCTCAACTTCCCTCCCTCGAAGAGCTGACGGCAGGCGTGCCTGCTTATGCTCCGCCCGTTCCTCTACCTCCACGAGAGTATTATGCTGTTGGACGACCTGAGATGAGCATTCCCCCACCGGGTATGCTAGGCCCGCATCTGGGATTGCCCCCACGAACGATGCCTTGAGATGAGATGATGATCAACGCCCGTACGGCTCTCATTTTTATTTTTTTCTTTCCATTTTTATCGCCTTTGTTGTCTTTGATACGATTTTTGCATAGCGCCGGCTGGAGGTATACCGTCATTTGATGAGTGGTCACGGCGCCAATAGAGAAATGCCGATGCCCTCTTCCGTTACACGTTTTGTTTGAGACTTGTCCGTGTCGAAGCACCCTTTAGGTTATCTTTCCGCCGGGAGAGAGAATCCACGCCTTCCATTGATACCCTGTCGCCGGGTTCGAATCGCTCGCGGCTGGCTCCCGCAGCAGCAACACACCCTTTGACCAGCTCATGAAACGGTCTTGGGCGTTGCGATCACCCACCAGTTATCTTTCTCATAACCGGATTTGACGACCTCACCACCTGCTTGCTCGACATCCCGCTCCAACTCCCCCTCTTCATACAGATGATAATACCGGTGGAATGTCTGGGACTCCGCCGGTGCGTTAGGGGTTTTCCGAACCCAGGGCACCATGATGTCCTGTTGGTCTCCCTTGTCCCAGCCACGACGACTATCCTTCTGTTCGAGCGCCCACGCATAGACAAGGACCTGGCCACCTGGCTGCGCGCCCGAAGCAGGCTTGACAGTTCGCAGAATCTCCGCGATGGACTGTGATCGCCGCTCCGGGGTTGATAGATGATGCACGACAGCAATGCAGATGGCAAAGTCGAACTCTGCATCCCGGTGTGGCAGATGGAGAATATCAGCTACCACAGCCGAATGGGGATGTTGTTTCAGAGCTATCCGAGCCAGGTTCTCCGATCTGCTCAAGACGAATGAGTAAAGTGCTCGAAAGAGAAAGGGATTCGCAAGAAGCGATGATACAAGCATTTTATATTTAAAAACAAGAAAACCATGCAATAAAGAAATCAAAATCATGAAAAAGAAAAAGAGAAAAAGAAAAAAACAAATTGATATCATATCGCCTTTCCGCTTTGCAGTTGTAGTTTTGATAGACTTACCGATCTGACCCAATTATGAAAACGTTTTTATTCGCCATTAGATTTTTGCCATTTCCACAGCCTACATCCAGCCCAATAGACCCGGGCGTTAGATTTTCAAGAAATTCGTGCACAATCGGCCAAGGCTGAGAAACCGTTAGTGGCGGTTATTGCGTCTTGTCTGGGTCCCCATACCTTGTAGCGAGTCGCCGAGAAATGCTGTGCGATGTTCTGGTAGACTTCGTGGACGTTCTCCTGCTCATATACCTCTGCTTGAGACTCCATGATGCCCTGTATCCCAGACTGCAGCCTGAGTTGGTTCCTGGAGAGGAAAGCGTCTTGATCGCGCGGCAGAAAAGTTCAAGCGAGGCATCACGTGGTCTGAAGGAAGTATAGCATGTCAACATGTAAGTCTGTACATATGCATTGGCATCCCCAGATTACGAATGGGGTTCTGGAGGAATGCACAACGAGGGCTCCGGCTTGTCACACATTAATCGATAGAGAAGGCCAATTCTGCGGTGAGCGATTGGGATTCGCACTGTTTTTCAAGGGTTCTCTCGATCGGATCTGTTTGCAATGCGCAAACAGCAGGAATGAATCGTTCCGGAATACGAATTTGTTCCTCCCACAATTGCAATCTGGGCTGTGCTCTGTTTGATCCTGCGTGAGCTTAACTCAAGCCCAATCTGGAAATCCGGCGATATATGTACTCGTAGACTCCCAGTCGTCGATGACTAAGCACTGCATTTCCTGCAGCTGGAGGGATCCATGGATCGTGATCTCTCAGGGGTATATCAATCAAGTCAAAGGGTAAGTACATGAGCAGCAGCAGAGACGGGGATCTGCCAGCTGCGAGAGAGTGAAAGACGAGCCTGCGATTCTAGGCCTTCGGAAGATATCACACGCGGGGCAAGTGGGAAGCAGACCAGCCACGACAGTATATCGAAAGCACGGCCTCGCAACTGCATGTTTGACAAACTTCACGCAATGTTGTCCACTTCTATCTCCTTCTGCGATGATTGTCCCGTCTCTGCTGCTGACGCCTCCGCGTCCACGCATTCGAATCCTAGCCCTAACGCACACTTACAGAAAAAAAAAAAATACAAGCTGCAATTCCTGAGGAACTGGATCGCCAGCCAAAATGTCATTCCAGCCAACGCCCGCAGATGTTTCTGTCATTATCACCAATGCGGCCCTTGGGTCTGCAGGAAGTGGACAGCCTAGTTTTGTGACTGAGCGCCGGATCACCCCGTCCTGGACCGTCGAGCAGGCCAAGGCGAAGCTGGAGACTATGACTGGTATCCCGCCGAGCTGCCAGCGCCTGCGTGTCAAGACCCCTGGTCGAGCAGACGAATGGGCTGATGACAATGGGCGTCTGATTGGAGACTGGGGTCTGGTCAAGGGTACAGAAATTGAGGTAAGCCTGTTGCCGCCGGACATAAATGCAGTGACACTTGTGTTCATGTGTACTTCCATATTCTTAAATGGGTTATTATTGCTGCGTTTATTATACCGGCTTCGAAAAAGGACTAGACTGACAGGGGTTTTAGGTTCATGATACTCGGCCACAAGGCATGCGCCCTAACTTCACGGACTTGTCGTCTGTCAAGAAGTATGAATTGCCTAGTGAGACTTATGAGTCTCTCCCGGACTCTGTCTTAGCCTGGAAGAAGAACCAGAAGCTTGGTCGCTTCGATCCTAATGCACTCTCGCCTGAGGAGGCTTTGCGCCAGCAGGCCGCGAAGGACAGGGAAGATGTCGAATCGAGAGGTCAGTAAACTGCAATGTATGTTTTGTCATATTTACTGATTGATTCTCTATACAGACATTGCTGTCTCTAAAAGAGCCATTATTCTCCCCTCTACGCCGCCACACATTCGGCGGGGGACAATTCAGTTTGTAGGCCCCGTGCCAGCAATCCCAATCACTGGGCCTGGCCGTGACCTGTACAAGGAAGGAGAAATGCCTGCTGAACTCCAGCCAATCTGGGTGGGCATCGCACTGGATGAACCTACAGGAAAGAATGACGGTAGCGTCAACGGACAACGCTACTTCGAGTGCCCTGCTAAATGCGGTGCGTTTGTCAAGCCCGACAAGATCGAGGTGGGCGACTTCCCTCCTTTGGGATTGGATGACGAACTAGACGACTTGATGGAAGAGATCTAAAGCCTACGAAAGCACAAGCGCTCACAATTGAATCATTGATTTATTTTATGTAAATAACAAATTAATGCCCAACACCGCAACCCGGCCATACCACGCCTAGTACAAATAGATTAAGAAAATGTCCCTGGCACCTTGACCGAGGGATCCTCAAAAGAGAAATAAAAACACATACAAATACCTCGCTAGAGAAAGAGACATTGGGTATCGTGGCACATCATCAACACACAGTGTTATTTAGAATGAATCGGCAACCAGGCCTAAGGAGTCATCCTCGAGAGTCCTACTTTGCCTTCGCCTTCCCTTTCCCCTTCGGACGTCCCTTGGCCTTTGTGGCTTTGGCAGTGGGTTCGTTGTCAGCTTCGAACTCACTCTCAGGCGCCCCATTGGGGGATCCTGCGTTCCCTGATAATTCGCCTTCGCTTGGAATACAGCCCTGAGTGAAGAAGAGACGGGCCTCCTTCACGTGTGGGTTTTGGAAGCTGTAGTAGCTCCCTGGAGAGAGGAGAGAATGTTAGTCAATGCTGGACAAGTGCGAGCTTTTGTACATATTGAAGCATGACTTACCACGCGGTACTTGGAAAGTACACCCTTTTCCGGCGCTGAATTGTACACCGGAGATATCGACTTGCACTCGGCCATGAGTGACATAGAAGACCATGTGCATATTCTTTGAGTTCTTTGGCTTTTTAACGCCATCCTTTGGCAGCTCGACAATACCAGAGCCAATGAAAGGTGCACTGAGTAACTTCGCAAAGCGGAACGTGGAGTTCTTAACTTCTCTTGTCTTGATGCCAGATGGAGCGTATGCGATATCTATGAATGGTGTTAGTGGTAAATCCTGGAGCCTGTCAAATATTTCACTTACCAATCATCTCCTCATCCCCAGTGAGAGACTTGGTTTTTGGATCCCAAATAGGAACGTAGCCGTGTAGTTGTCCATCTTCCTTCTCCCATAGATCAGGCTGAGGATCATCCTCTTCATCAGATGATTCTGCCTGCGCTTTCTTCGATTTGGACTTTTTGCCCACACGCTTGCCTTTCTTTGACGTTTCGGGTTCAAGCTCTTCTGCGCGCACGACTTCCTTAATTGTGGACATTGGATATCGTTGTCCCTCCGCAGCCTCGCCGTCTCCAAAAACGCAACGCTCGTTCTTCCAATAAGCCAAAGGTCGGATTGAAACACGTCCAGAGCGTGTGTGAAGAGAACTCTGATCTTCAGGATCTTCCTTCTTCAAAATGTATAAACTGCGTCCTTTCAACGGACCCGAGCGTTGCGCGTAGTTGTCCACGACCTTGCTGAGCTCTGGGTCCAAAGGTTGTCGAGGAGGTCGAGCCTTTTCGGTTGTCGTTTTCGGTTTCTTGGTAGGCCTATCGTTGGTCTGCTCTTCGTCGTTGTCGTCGCGCTGCTGCTTCTTAGGTGGTCGGCCGCGGGACTTGACACCAGATTCTTTGGGTTTCTGTTTTGAAGCTGATGCGGCTGCATTTGGCTTCTTCGAGGGGCCTGGCGCTTTCGCCTTTGAAGGACCTGGCGCTACTTCAGGTGATTCAGGTTCAGCTTCTGGGCTTCCTTCTGGAGCATCCGATCCATCATCTTCAGGAATGACAGTCTCATCGCCGGCATTGATGCTTTCGTCGAGATTATCATCCCCAGGCGCAAATGCATATGAATTCTCGTCACCTTCATCGGAGAAGTCATCGACGTCTGGATTTGGTTCCACGATTTGAGACTTCCCATTCTGCTGAGAGTTCTTCCCTGGTCGGTTGGTCCCTGCATTCACCGATCTAGTGGTCAATGGGGAGGCCTCGTGGCGAGTGCTCTCGTTCAAGCCCTTACCATCTGATGGGCTGGATGAGGGTGAATCCTCCGCCACCTCGGGCGAGGAACGTGGAACAGGCGATTTGCGTGCGGCTTGACCTCGATTATATTTGGCTGGCGATCGGCCAGGGGCGGGTAATACAGAAGAACGCTTTACAGACTGGAAGAAGTCCGCGGGCGCAGGGCCGTTACCTAGCCAAGAAACGTATGAGTACAACGCGCGCGCAAGTTGGAAACAATTCAAGCGTACCTTCGTCAATTGACATCACGTCAGAGCCGAACGAGTCCTCGCTTTCGCGCTCGTCAAATCCATTCAGCTTAGCGGGCGACTTCTCAGGAGATGAGAAGAGCCCGTCCATATCCTCCATTCCATCTTCGTCGCGTTCTCTCTCCTGCAGAGTTATACCAGTTCGTCTGCGCAGGTCAACATTAGCCCACTGAAACCTTTGCGCAAACACAATGAGACTGCGCAAGCCTACCTTCCCTGTGTCCCCAAAGCCGAATAGTCGAGATCGCGGGGCTTGGCCCCCCCACGTGCCATTTTGGGCGGATGAAAACGTGAAAACGAGATTTCAATTCAAGGATTCGTAGTGAGCGTTGTATGTCCAAGGTATCCGACGAGAGAGAGAGGTTTAGCGTGTGGATGTCGTTGGAACAGGAATGATGCGATGGGGAATTCGGGGAAGCAGAAGAGAAACGCGCGCCGCCGCTAAACCCGAATGGTCGACGCGTTTTCACATACCGCGAATTTGTCTGGCGATCTTCAACCCAGAGGCATCACTTGGTCTCGCTGCATTCTTGTTTTCTTCTTCCAGCCTCTACTTAGCACGAGAAGGATCGCAGATACAGCTATGGAGAAACACCAGGAAGATTTGGCGTTCGTTCCCCCTAGTGTGGATTCGCCTCGTTTACTTGCGGGCGACTCCTACGCTTACTACACGCCTATTCCAACAGCTATTACGCCTCGTGGAGCTTCCAGTGAAGCTGAAGATGGCACTGCATGTGTGCTCGGTGTCGACGAAGCCGGTAGAGGTCCTGTCATTGGCCCCATGGTCTACGGTGCTTTCTATTTGCCAATTGAGCTTCATCATCCTCTGCTCGCCGATGATCACAGCTTCGACGACAGTAAAGTCCTGACACCCGGCGTGCGAGCAAACCTCATGCGACTTATCAACACACCTGGTCAAAAACTTCATGACTCTTGTGGCTATGCCATCAAGTCTCTTTCCGCCCGCGACATCTCCGCAGGCATGATGAAACCTGGAACCGCCGTATATAACCTCAATGCCCAAGCTATGGATGCGACTATTGAGATCATTCGAGGGGTGGTCGAGGAGCGCAAAGTCAATGTGCAGGAAGTGTATATCGATACCATTGGAAATCCCACCACCTACCAACAGAAGCTGGAGAAGATCTTTCCGTCTTTGAAGATCACCGTCGCGAAAAAGGCCGATTCGCTATATCCATGTGTCAGTGCTGCTAGTGTGGCTGCCAAAGTTACGCGTGATGTCGCGCTCGAGGTCTTGTACAAGGCTGTTCTAGAAGCTGAGCAGGCCGACAATGAGTCAGATTGCCCAGAAGGATGGGGCAGCGGATATCCCTCTGATTCTAAATGTGTTGGTTGGTTACGACGGAGCATGGACCCTATCTTTGGCTGGGGTAGTGAATGTCGGTTTAGCTGGGGTACTGTCAAGGAAATGCTGGAGGCGAAAGGTGGTGCCCCAGTCGATTGGCCGGACGAGGAAGATGATGGTGCCAACCAAATGAGCGAGTTTTTACTTGCTTCGGGACCTACGAAGAGTGCCGGTCGCACTGGTTTGCGGGATTGGTATGGCAGCAGACCATCAGAAATTATATGATATGGGAGCCAGACATAACTAGGCATAATGAAGATAATATGACATGCATGATGATACCCCAGTTTGGAGGCAGTTTTAAAACAAAGGAAAGACATCGATTTAGACTGTCGTACAAAAACAATCACCCAGGAATATGTATATGCGAAGAGGAGTAAAAGTGTGTTAGTAAATAGGGTATCATAGAAGAAAGGAACTAGGGCAACACTATCAATCACAGCGTGGCCGTTGAGAAATAGTAGTTGTCCCACAAGTATTCGTAGTCCTCTACCACGCTGCCGACCAAATCGAGCAGTGGCTTGTTCTTCATCTTATCTGTGAAGCTATGTAGCCATGATCTGATTCTTGTTAGTTGCACTGAATGATAAAGGTTGGGCTTTTATGAAAGCGGGGTACATACTTGGTAATGTTTTCGTAGAATGCGCCACGCATCATCCACCAGCCCATCGACCAACCACGCTTCTTCAGTTCCTCTCGCTCGAGGCCAGTAAGACCACGAAGACCACCGGCAACTCGCTCTCTGAAGTCACGCTTAGCAAGTTGGCGACAGCCATACTCCATGCCGAATCCAATCAACCAGGGTCGCCAGCTGCGCTTATCTCCGCTCCACTTTTGCATAGCGAGGGCATAGACCACAGGCCGTAGGATGTATAGCACCTCAGCTAGCTGTCCCTGTCCTGTCACTCGGTGCAAAAGAGTCTTGGGTGGCTTGATGTCATCCGCAGTCAGCACCTTGGAGATAAGGAAGTTGGAGACGTCATTTGCATCTGGCAGAGATGGCAAAGACAAGCCAGTGCGAGGCATCGTCCAGTTCAAATCTGACGATTTGTCGCTAACAGGCGTATCCATTCCATTCCAATCACTGGGGTCCTCCTCGGTCGTAGTCCTGGGGTCCGCTTCTCGCTCTGGCAAGGGAGGGCTGACCAGTGGCCTCGAGTTTGTCAAGCGAAGGAGCAATAGGCGGCAAATTGCCTTAGCAAACTCGATGAACACGACAATGCGCCAACGGGTCTTCTGGCCCCGTTTCCGGGCCGCCATTTCCCATAGAAGTTCGGTGTACTGGAGCATTTGCAGAGCTAAGGCTACACGGCGGTACAAGGACGATCGTGAGGACCAGTACTTCGTGTATCGGGCATGAGGTGTCGGAGGTGGACGCGCGACATTCGAAGGGAGTTGCGATACAACTTTCGAGACAAGGGAGTCATGGTATAGCGATAATAATTGCACACCCGAATGGACTGGTGATGCGGTTAGGGAGGTATTCGATCTACCAGAGGGAATAGAGAACTTACCAGATTCGGAAGCAACTTCAGATTCACGATATCGACCTATTTTGGATGAAACAATAGCGTTAGCGACCGAAATAAACCAAGATGAGCAGGGATTATCTGCGTACCAGGAATGATGTAGGTCAAAGATCGCAAGGCCGATTCGACCTGACCAACAGAGCTCGCATTTTTGGTGACGAACTCTACGTAGAGCGACAGCCATTTAGATGGCTGTAGCATCGCAGGCGGGATAGGATTCTGAAGATTGCGAACGGTCTCCATGATGCCGCCGTGAGGTCGTGATCGCGTGGATGGCGGGAGGCGTCGAGGAGTTGGACCGAGAGGGTCACGGGCTGCCAAGACAACTCAGCCGAGGTTAATATTTCCGGTTTTGGATGGACGCGCGATCGCCGATATGCAAGTAGTTATGCAAGTAGTGATTATTCCATATTGTTTGTAGTAATGATGTTCACAATGGATCATATATAGTATGTGAAGTCTGTAGCTCTCAATGGAAGTATAGGTCCTTCTAATTTTATGTGGCATGTGCGACTTGAGGCAGATACTGGGGACAGTATACTATGTTATTGAGGTAATAAGGCTAAGTAGATGTAGAATGTACAAAAAGTCGTCTCATTCATCAGCCCATGTCCATAGGCCGCCAGGGCGCATGGCTTCACGGTACCGGTCCTCAACCCTCTGTCGATCAAGCTGTTTTGCAATCTCTCTATCAGACTCAAGCTCTTGCGTAGAAGGCATGTCTGTTCTCCAAAAACCGGGTGGAGTTTGAGCTCTTTGGTGAGCGTTGCGGTGTCTTCCGTACTGGTTTGCCAGGGATCTTGCCCGAGCTTCGACGAGAATATCTTCACGGTCAGTAGCGCTCATGCTCTCAAGCTTAGGAAAGTCATCGCCCATGTATTCCTCCAAGACCTTCTGGTCTTCTGCGTCCTGTTCGGCTGGGCTTTTTGCAGGCAACCCACCAAGACGAGCCATTGCTCGGAATCGATCACCGCAGCATTCAGGCCGTGTACAGCCAGGAAGGCACTTGCGCTCATCCCTCTTTCGAACAACCGCATCATATGCATAATCAAGGCCCTGGTTGCGTCTTGGGTTCAATTTGAAGTTCTCGAGCGTAAGGCGATGGATAGGCCTTGATCTAAAAGGCTCTTCTTCCGGACTGATATCAAAATTCTGTTCATTGCTGGGGACTGGTCGCCTTGAAATGTTGCCATCGCGTCTCGAATCCTTGTCCAATGTGGCGTTTGAAGGAGTACTGTGACGACCATGGATGGTTGAACCATTTGACTTGTCACGAATAGGCGATCTAGATGGCCCAGGGCTGTCGAGAAGACCCTGTAGTCGGCTCTGGGTGGCACCTGGCCTTTTTGCGCTAGCTTTGAAGCCAGGGTCTGGGTTTCTCCTTTGAGGATGTGCGTGGCTTTCATTGCCTCCAGAATCCCCATCTTCTGTCATAGCGAGATAGCGATTGTTGTCATCGCGTTTTTCCTGCCAATTGTTGTGAAAATAGTCACGTAGGTTGCTCCTACGTATGTTCCCATCTAATTGTTGTAATGTGTTAGGTTGATAGGAGTTTCCAGTCGATTCTTCCTGTACAGGTGCATCGTCCCAGTGGACTTCTCGCTGAGGGCGCCGCTTCGTTGGTGTCTGAACGGTGTCACCAATATCATCAAGATCTTGGGTACTTGGAATTTGTAGGCCAGCGGATACAGCGAAATCATTTACTGGACTCGATGACACTGGTTCATTCTTGACTCGCACTACCGGTGCAGGATTAGGGTTGCCAGTCGTTTTGGGTTTTGGAGATGCCGAGATCCGCCTCCTCTTGCGGGAGGGTACGGTTGGCAAAGGATCAGGTAGCTCTGGGTTTTCGCTGCTTTGCACTGGAGATTGTGTGTCGCTCGAAGCAGACTGAAGACTAGGCAAGCTTTGACTAGGATGAGGCTCGCTTTTCACTGGCATGTCTTTACTTGCAAGGCTGTCCTGGCTTTGGGTCGCAAGAGTATGAGGACAGGGAGTTTCTCTCTTTTGGACCTTTTGGAAAGTAACTGAGTGGCCATCGACCATAAGAGTGAACCGATCACGATAAAGCTGTTTGTCCCAATGCTGGAGTTTCTTCTTGTGCTGCAATACCCTGGCTTTCAAGCTGCACCAACTTTGATTGAAGGTGGAAACACTAGAGTAGAGAGCTTTGTATTTTGGTTCCAGGATTCCACGTAGCTGATCAGCATCTTTGATTTCATCAGACCAGACTTGATCAGGAGCAAATTCAGCTTCGAGTTTCTCAAACTGCTCGGGAGGCTCCAAGCTTTTCTCGCGACGGTCATACGTCTCCAGTTCATCTTTCAATGCTGAAACTTCGCGCTGCAGATCTTCAATCTTTTCTTCAGCCTCCTGCTGGGCCTTTCTAGCAAAAGAAGCCTGGTTCTGTGCTTCCTGTAGTTTTGCCTTGTAGGCAGTCATTTCAGACTCCAGCTTGCGATAAGCATCGTCGAAAGAGGCCTCGCATGCCTCGGCCACAGATAGATGGAGCGCCTTGAAGATCTCCATTGGAGTGCTCATTATCGGAACATTTTCATTCTGTGATCCCAATCTCGAAGCTTCAAGGACGCGTTGGATAAACGCGTCCCACTGGCAGTATCTCGACCGCCTGGAGATAAGATCGATCAGGTGATTTGTTTATCGATAAGGCGCCCTTGACGTATTGTAGCCGGAAGCCCGCAAGAACAATCCTCTTGCTGTTCCCCGCATTACAAAATCACACGATGTGTTTCTAAAGGAGCTTCCAGGAAGACTACAGGCATGTCCAAACGGACACACGAAGATGCAGCTCTGGACCCCGGCATTCCTGCTCCCAAGCGGATACGGGATGTGCGAGGCTCCCCTGTTGATCGGCTGTCTTCACTGAGCAATGAACTCCTACTAAATATCCTGTCATTTCTCCCCATCGAGTCTCTTAACGTTTGCCAGAGGTTGGTGGGATCTTGACAGCACTTTCTTTTGGCCTAACTAACTTGAAGCTTCACAGGTTATCGCGAAGATTCCATGCTTTGGGTGGGGACTCTGAACTCTGGAAACGACAGTACTACTCCCATTGGGTGCGTCCTCGTGCACGTCGTCTCGCAAATGTCCGACGCTCTGTGCACAATGGGAGCTCCGAATATTCACCCAAAGTTTCCACTTGGTTGGACCATAGCCATCTAGCCAAGGAGGGCAAAATTACAAATTGGAAACGACAGTATCGCCTGCGGCACAACTGGTCTAAGGGGCTCTGCCGAGTAACTGAAGTTGAACTTCCCCCATCATCTCGTCCTCTTGTGCTAGTGAAGCTGTGCTCTGGGGTTGTATTCACTGCAGATGCAGTCCATGGACTCCGAGCTTGGGCCGCAAAAGACCCGACGCATTGTATAGCAAGCGTCTCATTCGGCGAAGCTAACCCTCAGCCTACAGCTTTGGCTGTTAGTGAACGAGATGGTGAAAGGGAGATTGTTGTAGGATTTGATGATGGTCGATTCTGTCGCTTTCAACTTGATATTAGGCAAGGCAGCCTTATCCAGAGATCCGTGCATGTTGCGTTCAGCAATGGCGCCATCACGGACATGGCGTTGTCATCGCCGTATCTCCTGATTGTCTCGCAGTGGAAAACACTTTCTTTGCATCGCCTGGAAACACTCGTGGTGGGCTGCAACGGAGACTCCAATCATTCAGAGCCACATGAGCTTGCATCTTTGCGCGCCGACAACATGGTCGCTCCGATGACGCTCTCTCTCCGAGTCTCAGCGTTAGAGATAGTTGTCACCATCGTGTACAGCTTTTTCCACATTGGTTGCGGGTGGTCTCTGGGAATTCAAGAGCTGCGATTTGACAAACAAGGACAGCAACTAGAATCCCGGCTAGCCAGCACAGTTGATTCACAGTATGGCATTAGGCCGTTGCAACAGAATCCAAGTTCCGGCGCCAGGCGGCAGTCAGCTGCGATGGAACCGACAAGTCACCTCGCTATTCCCACGGCTCCATCTATTCTGCATCAACAGCCTCCGACCTCGATGTCTTATTCGCATCCGTATCTGTTGACATCACATGCTGATAACACGTTGACCATGTATTTGGTCGTCTCAAATTCGAATAATCTTTTTGTCCAAGGTGGTCAACGGCTCTGGGGCCATACTTCCTCCGTGTCGGCGGTGCAGGTCACCAACCGTGGGAAGGCTGTCTCCGTAAGCTCCCATGGAAATGAAGTGCGCATTTGGGAGCTCGAAACCGCCATATCTTCACTGGGTTCCCATCGGCCTTTGAAAGGAGAAAGCAGTATCGAAGTCAGCCCTGACAACCGAGGTCGGTCGGGAACTAGAGCAAATAGTTCTCCCGGTACTAGACCAGCTAAAGTCGAGCTGGAGCTTTTCACAGACGCGTCGCCAAAGATATCGCAAGTCCACGAGTGTGTTGGATTTGATGATGAGCGAGTCTATCTGCTTCGCGAAAAAGACATTGGCACCCAATCTCTGGAATGCTATGACTTCACATAACGCTTCCAGATTGGCCATTTTCGAGGCCAGTGATCTTCGTTTTGTCCACCATAGCGATTGGGCGTGGAGTGTAAATCCTTTCTTCTTTGCGATAATTCGCCAATTGAAAGTCGCCCAGCAGATCGGGCGCTAACGCAGGTCCAGAGGAGCCGGTCACGCAAACCCTGTAGCACAAGGTACTCACGCCCTGGAGACCGGGGACCCTGGCAGACCACCGTGTTGCCTTGAGCGTATAAGTATTGCCCCGCCCCGGGGTTTCGATATGGTTTAGAAACCTCATAAGGGATCGCCGCCTTTTGTTGGTTCCCCCATGGCAGGTTGACGGCGCCCTCCTAGGCGTGAGGCTTTTCGCCTCGGGTCATTCAAGCTCAGAGGATTGATTCATCTCGAGTCATTCAAGCCCGGGGGACTGGTTCATCTCAGGCGACCTCATTGATCAGCTTGGATCTGAAACCTCGTCGCCTGTATCAATAGATGTTGTCCCTTCGGGGACTTTGGGTGGCTGGCCACATACAAAGTCCGACTTTGTCGCAAATGTTTCACTATGGAATGCTGATCCATGGCGACTGGAATATTCGCAGTGGAAACCAAATGGTTTCAGAAAAAGAAAGCAGGGAATAGAGGTATCTAAGATGCTGGGTACTGAGAGGTCATGTGAATGTTCCGGGATCTGTATTTGGTTTTCCAAGAAAGTTCAACTCATATTGAGCGCTTCACTCGTTTGCGTTATTCTTATGACAAGATTCCTTCACCTGCTGAACCAGGACTGATCAAGGCCTGGCCATGATTAGATCTTCTTGCTGGTCTACTCGACCTGTTTTTTTCTGGGTGGCTCCCGCTCAAGTCCCAAACCGCGCGCTCAAAACTCTTCGCGGGAAGATTTCTCCAGGCCCCCGCACTACAAAATCTTTCTTCCTCTCATCCCTCCGTCCCTCTACTTGTCCTCCACCCTCTCTCTCTTCCATCTACAATTTAAGGATCTTATCCTTGAAACCTTCCGACCGTCGATCGATTATAACAACGTTGCCAAAAATGGACCCCCGTTCTCGCGCTTGCTACAATTGTGCGTTATCTGTTCCCCGAGGCCCGCTCTTGACCTGTCAAATCAGTGAGCACTTATTACAGTGATGGAAATGGATATACACAATCCCAGTGGAGATAACTGAATCATCTGATTCCAACTCTCTTCATCCTCACTGAATGATTTCTGATCTTGATCTGCTGCTGGACAAGCCTCGATCGGCAAACGATTTTGACTGACTTTTTTTTCTTCTCTCTCGGCAGGCGGTGACGCATCCCACCAGGTAAATCAGACCCTCTATCTTCGGCGCATATGAACCACTGGGCTTGTGGAAAGGAGGAATGGATACTTTGAGGTTGCAGACTCGATTCAGAATTGAGTGCTAATACCTTCGCTTTTAGGCCAAGGACTGCCCCAAGAAGGGAACTCCTACCTGGTGAGTGAGACATGTGTAGACCCCAACTGCGACATTGAATGCTTGACTAACAATCCAATAGCTACAACTGTGGTGGCGAGGGCCATGTCAGTATGTGATTATCGTTGCAATGAAAGAACCCGTGGTTTTGGTATTAACCTTTGTGTTAGACCGCGAATGCCCCAACCCTCCCAAGGAGCGCACCTGCTACCAGTGTGGCCTGACCGGTCACTTGTCTCGTGAGTGCCCCCAGGGCCGAAACGGTGGTGGCGGTAGCTTCCCCGGTGGTGGCTCCCAGGAGTGCTACAAGTGCGGCCAGGTTGGTCACATCGCTCGCAACTGCTCCCAGGGCGGTAGCTACGGTGGTGGTTTCGGCGGTGGCTACAGTGCTCGTCCCCAGACTTGCTACTCCTGCGGTGGATTCGGCCACATGGCCCGTGACTGCACCCAAGGCCAAAAGTGCTACAACTGTGAGTCGTTTCTTTCTGTCGCTGCCACGTCCTGTATACTGTCAGGACGGTTTGTACCTTTGATCTTTAATGCTGACCATATGAATAGGCGGCGAGGTTGGCCACGTCTCCCGCGACTGCTCTTCCGCCGACGGCCGCAGCGAGCGCGTCTGCTATAAGTGCAAGCAGCCCGGTCACATCCAGGCCGCTTGCCCTAATTAGAAGGGGACTGCTTATCCCGACTTATTCTCGTTCCCTGCTCCCCCGAGGGATTTTTTCATCAAACGAATCTCCTTTGACATGCGCTACGATATTTGAAACGTGTTTTTCCCCGGGGTTCCTTTATTGTATTATCACACGCTTGAAATCATGATCATGGGTCATTGCATATTGCTCTCCTTATCCTTGCCATCATAGTACTTTCCATGTCTGGTTCGCGCGTGGAAAGCTCAAGTGGAAATGGCGATTTTGCTGGCAAATTTTCTCTTTACCAAAAATTACAGGGGTGGTGTGCATTGAATTCCTATATTGGGTACGTTACAAGAGATAATTAGGTGTATGGGGAAATCCGTATTGAGTCTCCATAAAAAATCTGAGCCTCATGAGCTACAGCTACACATCATCGCTTTCTTGTACTTGGGGACGTCGCCGCAGAAACGCTCCTCTTCTTCCTTGTGTAGTCCCCATTCTTCGTTGAAGGGGTTCAGGCTCATCTGCATAACCCGGCCCAGTACCTCGCGGTCTCCCTTCTTCTCCACACGGTCAATAAGTTCGTCCAGAATCCAGCCGCGAGGGATAAACTAGAAGAAGAGGTAGGTTAGCTAGTGCACTCTTTATCGTAAATGCCAGTATAGGGGTAGCAAATGTTTTACCTTCGGGTTCACAGCCTTCATTAAAGTCTGTCTTTCTTCGTCACTGTTGGCACCCCAGTCTTCCAGTACTCGCTCCTGCCAACTCTTCAGCCATTTTGCAATGCGCTCCCGTGCTGTGGCCTCGGTTTCTCCAATACCACCGAATCCCTCGGCGTGGAAGAAGACAGAGGCTGCTTGAGTCCGCTGTTCATCCGTCTCTAATTCAGATAATGGAAGACCAGACAGACGTCGGAAGAAGTGGTTGAAATCCAACTCCAAGGCCTCAAGGGTGTCAAGAAGCTCTGAGAAAAGGATCTGGAAATCAGACTCTTTTTGTGTCTTAAGTCCCAATCGCTGGCACATCAATCGTTTATATTCATTGAGGAAGACCGCCTTGTATTCTTCCCCTGTTCGATCGATGACAGTCTCAGCGAGTTTGATCAAGCCGGGTTCCATCTCCTCTGAGACGCCATCTTTGACAAAAGTCTCATCGTCTACCTTCTTGCCAGCGCCCAGCAGCTCGCCAAAGGATTCACCAAGTCTCACAAGGTTCCACCAGATGACACTGGGTTGGTTCCGGTAGGCGTATCGTAGCATATGATCGTCATGGTTCGGGGTATACTGCGGGTCGAAGGTATCCATGAACGCAAAGGGGCCGTAGTCCAGCGATAATCCGTAGATAGATGTGTTGTCGGTATTCAAAACACCATTCATGAAGCCGTATGCTTGCCAGGCGGCGACAGTCTTAGCATTGCGTCGAGCAATTTCGCGGTAAAGTCTGGTGAATCGGTTCTCTTCGATGTCTTGGTGTTCTTGGATCTCATCGCGCGCTACGCCACGACGGGGGTTGTCTATCTCGTCATTAGACTGTCCTTCACGAACGGATACCGCGGCGGGGAGCTTGTCCCATCCACCGAAGACATCCTCGGCGATGTAAGTTGCAAGCTTCCGAATGAGATCACGGTCACCTCTTGCTCGAAGGATATCGAAAGTGCCGATTCGGAGCCAGCTCTCTGCGAAGCGGGCAACAATTGCTCCGGGTTCAAGCCTCTCTCGGATAACCTTTTCCTTGGGAAGTAGAGTGAGGGACAGTGCTCGAGTAGTTGGTATGCCGAGAGCATTTAGTGCTATATTTCTTCTCAGTAAAAGGCTTTTATAATATATTATGAAAAAGTAGAACATACCCTCTGATACAACGTACTCGCGGATACTCGAACGGAGAACCGCTTTTCCGTCGGCAAATCGCGAATATGGAGTTTTGCCAGCACCCTTTAGTTGCAGCTCATAGCGTTTCTGGGAATCTGGATTTGTGCTTTCGAAAATACTAATAGCACGTCCGTCACCTAATTGCCCAGCCCATGAGCCACTGTATTCGGGAACTCTTGTTAGTGGCGGCTCATCTGCGGCATCGACCTCGGCATTCGTAGACGGAGTCTGGGCGAAAACACTTACAATTGCCAACCTCCATAGCATTGAGCCCAGGGATAAATACCACCGTCTTGCTCGTTCCACCAGATCTCATTCCCGGAGACTAATGCCTTAAACTTTTCTGTCTCCTCTTCGCCGGCCTGTAAACCCAAATCCTGTAATGCGCGGGCACTAACACCGAGGAGCTCCGGGTCCTCACTAGGCTCGGGGCGGACGTAAGTAAACAAAGCCCCCTTAACCATGCGCGGCCCCAGTGTCTCTCGGGGCGCCTTATGAGAGGCCTCCGGCGTCTCGAATGCCGGATCAGGTGGCAAATGAGATGTGAAAACATTAGACTTGGGCAAGTCGACCAGGGAGGTTCCCCGGTGGGTAGAGAGATGGGACGCCATTTGACCCAATCGCCTGCGAGGAGAATGCAAAGAAAGGGACATATATCGACGTGGCCAAAGACTAGACACGCGAGCCGACATGAAGTAGTGGACGTAGGAAGGGAGTGGAGGAGTTGATCTGATAAAGTCGCGACTCAAGCGCCGCAAGTGACATCATGGCCATTATTAATCGGCTCGAATGAGATGCCCATGCGAGGAAAGCCCGCTCGAGCTGGAGGTGGAGAAGCCTCTTCGGAAAATCGGATGAGATCCGCAATTGACTGGCGCGATTGTACAATCTTGCCCCTCTTCGCTAGATAGCCTGGAGGTGTTAAATACTCTCGAGTCCTCCGGTTCTGCTCCCCGCACTTCAAAGACAAATCTACATTCCACCATGCCTTCTACTCCTTCAATCCCCACGGTTCAGTTGAACGATGGCAAGTCCATTCCAATCGTGAGTCTTCATCAGAATACTTATTTTATCTACTGCTAACATTGCCAAGATTGGATACGGTACGGGCACTGCGTGGTTCAAGAAAGGTGACAGCGGTATCAATAACGAGCTTGTTGATGCGGCCAAGACTTCGGTCAAAGTTGGCTTCAATCACCTCGACGGAGCTGAGGTCTATGGAACTGAAGCAGAATTGGGTACTGCCATCAAAGAGTGTGGAGTCCCTAGAGAGGAGCTATTCGTGACAACCAAAGTCCAGCGGACTAGACACGATATCCCAGGCTCCATCGATTCGAGCTTGAAGTTGCTTGGGCTCGATTATGTTGATCTGTAAGTGTCCTCCTGGATGTCATCGCATTGTCCATTGTAAAGACTTGGGCTCACGGCTTCCTAGCTACTTAATCCACTCTCCTTTCGGCATGAGCGACAGCCAGCTCCAAGAGGCTTGGGCTGCTGTGGAGCAAGTTCAAGCTTCCGGCAAAGCTCGATCTATCGGCGTCTCCAACTTCCTTCAAAGTCACCTGGAGGCTATCTTGAAGACCGCTAAAGTGGTCCCAGCTGTGAACCAGATCGAGTTTCACCCATACCTCCAGCATGGAGACTTGCTTGAGTTCCATGCATCAAAGGGCATTACGACCTCTGGTTTCGGTGGCATCACACCACTTAGTCGGGCTCAGGGAGGCCCTGTGGACTCTCTGGTGTCATCGCTGGCCCGTAAGTATGGAGTGAGCGACGCCGAAGTCTTGCTGCGTTGGGCCATTGACCGAGGCGTTGTCGTCATTACCACCAGCAGCAAAGAAGAGCGCTTGTCTGGTTACTTGCGGGCTTTGAGCTTCAAATTGACCCCCAGTGAAGTGGACGAGATCTCCCAGCTGGGCCAGCAAAAGCATCACCGTGCATTCTGGCAGGGTGAATTCAAGCCTGACGACCGATCCTAACGGTGAATTCGATAGATGACTAGTGAAGAGATAAGAATAAATACAATAGGCAAATCATCCTTCATCCAGTAAATTACGGGCGGAACCAAAACAGCCTAAAAGCGGCGGGCGATCCGCCCCAAAGAAGTCAACCCCGGAATCGTCTCCCATACAAGTCACTTCTTTCTGCCCTTGTCTGCGCGTCTATCTTCGGTCCACTTCCACTCCTGGGACTCCATCTTGCGCCGTGGAAGAATGTCCTGGCGTACACGTCTGCCTGAACTCATAAGGCTCTGATCACCTACTCTCGTTTTATCCTCTTCCGACGAGGCGCATCGAGCAATAGCTCAGGTGCTTCTGCCCCCCTCGCCTTCATCCACCAACCCTCAACGCTGCGAAGCTCGCGGAATTCCCAATCCCACATTGAGGGTGCGCGCAGGTCCATGGTGGCCAGGTTAATCGCACCCTCCCGCGGACTGCGATGTCGGTGAACACTCAGCCTCCCTCCGCGGAAACAAACATCATCTCCCCACGCGCAAGCCCGTCAAACGCCGATCCCGAGGCCCTGGGCCATCTAGATCAACGATTGAATCGCCTCTCAGACGACGTGCTTCCACAGCATCCCTATCTCCTGACTCTTCCTACGAATGCGCCCTTTCGCCTTGGGCCTCGCTCCGCCAGTCATTGGGCTGTAGGGCCTAATCGACCGTTCGCCCACGAGGAGCAGGAACTTCAATACGTGACATTCCTTACCCATCACAACACCGATTCATTATTGCTGGCGGTTGGGGACTGGTCGGACGAGACAGGGCGCATGATGACCGACCGCTCAACCGCGCCTAGTACTACAGAACCCGCAAGGGAAACCGTGGCTAGGAAGAAGATCAGTTTGAATGACTACAAGAACCAGAAAACCACCAGTCCCGCTACGTCGCACACAATCCATGAACCAGCAGCCCGAGATCCAACGAAATTGGCCATGCGCGAGGACTCACGTCGTGCTCCCAAGCCAGACCCTGTCAAGAAAAGCGATAAGAGCGAGCCGCCAGATAACCCCTCCAAGTCGCAATCGCACCTTTCGCCGAACAAGGGCCCCAAGAAACGTCCATCCACTTCAGATTTCAACCACCTTGGCGCAGTAGGGTCCAAGGACCCCGAAATGCACTCGTCCAAAAAACAACGCCTATCTCCAGAGAAGGATGCGCCAAGGGACATAACTCCGTCAAAATCGAATTCCCCGAGACTACCTGCCCTACTTTCGCCAACTCTTCCTCCAACCTCAGTACCCAAACTACCTAGACTCCTCTCGCCTACCTTACCGCCTGACATTGAAAAAGAGCTGGCCCGACTGGGTGACCAGTCGCCAACCCGCACCTCCCCAAAACGCGATACGATCACCTCCAAACCCAAACGCAACGACGCGACTCGGCTGAGGTCGCCAGCTCCAATAAAAGAACCCCACCCAGGACGCATTGTCAAGCTTCGATATGGCAAGGCGAATCGGCGACGGGTTGAGGGCTTGCTGAAATTCAGCGGGGGCAAAAAGAAAATACCGCGTCCGAACTCGCCTGCTGGACAAGATACAGACTCGGAGGACTTCCCTAAAGTTGACAAACGACGCGATGAACCCAGCTCGTCGCGCGACGACCTTTCATCTGATCGAGTCAAGCCCAAAGCAAGACGCGAACTTCATGAAGGCGATGCTGTGCGCAGGCCAAAAGTCGCTGAAAAGCCTCAGACCGGAAACGCTCATCCTCGCTCGGCCCCAGCTCTCAATGATAAAACCAAATCCTCAACATCCACTCCTGTCAAGGACTCGAAAGCCCCATTGCCGCGACGGAATGACCTTGGGGAAGGCGAGGGTAGCACTCCTGTGAATTTTGCAGGCAAGCGACCATCAGCGGACCTGAGCACAAAACCGTCACCATCTCAGTCGGAAGGCCGATCTCGAAATAACGATCGCCGAGCTTGGCGCGATGAGTTCCAAAAATTCAGCAATATCGGACGTGAATTGAAGCATGCTGCGATGCGCTCATCGGGTACTGATGTGAAGCTAGCTGCTGTGACCGCAATCGAGGCCATCATGGGCTTTATTCTTGCATTTGTAGCCGACGATCAATCCAAGAGCATCACGAGACAGGTGGGAGATTCTTCATCATGGCGGTCAATCATTGCATATTGGCGTGTAGTGCTGAAGAACAGTACCCAATATCCTATATTGCATAGTCTGTGTCTACTCTTAGGCGCGGTTTCCTACGGTGCCATGCATTCCCTGGACTTGGATCGACTTGCACTCAGTCCTCTGCCAGGAGAACACACGCCAGTTCCGACGCCTGGAAGCGACGGTAATACCGTCCCGTCGGAGGAACACAAGAAGAGCTGGAAAGAGTTCTCAGAGCTCAAGAATCGGCTCCCTGAAAACTTCAAGGATTCTCAAAGACTGTGGCTGGAAGGCATGCGCGGCCTCTCGGAAGACACCCTGAGAAAAGAGTTCCCAAATACGTGGTCTCTTCGGTCCCACAACCATACTGAACGAGGGCGGGCGTTATTAAAGCCCGGCGAGTATGTCGGGGACTACTTTCTTCCATTGGGAGGAATCACTCCACCTATTGAAGTGGTCCGTTTTGGCTGGTCCCTTCTCCAAGAGTGGTGCGCGCAGGAGAGAGTGGACTGGAAGAGCCGTCTAGGCTTATAGCCAGCTCCGGAGAACTTGCGCTTCTCGCATTCGTACATGTTGTTTATCATTTTTTACATTTTTACATTATTTGCTCACGTTCAGGCGGGGACAGCGGACAAAACGGCGTCCCAAGGTTCTATTGCATATTTTGAGCTGATTTGATTATTCATGATACCATGAGCCCTGGATATTGATTTGTTTTTTTCCTTGATATCTCATTATTCCCATTTCTTCTTTCTATTTAGTTCTGTTCCAGTGTGGTATATTCTATTAATGCGTGGTCGTTGGATATACTACAGTTGTTGTACAAGGGATCATAGTAATGCATTGTCTACAAATTTCATTGAAGATCGAAAGATGTGATATCAAAGAAATGTCCAAATTTAACCAACGCCCATCCATCCATAATCGCTAAGATACCATTTGCAATGCCAAGGCCGCTCAATAGGGGTCAAAGAAGAAGAGAAAGAAACGCAAAGAAATAGGGTCCATCAGATCCGGTGGTTTTGGATGGGGCGCACGATAGATATTTCAAAGGGAGTCACCAGATGAAAAGGTTTGTCACTACAGCCACGTAACTTATGTTACAAATGACCTAGACTAAACCTCATGATAATCTGGCTGGAAGCTTGAATTCGAATCACCGAAAAGCCAGCCAGCTTCGCGGCAGTACCGAGCCTCCCTGCCATGCATGCCCACTTCACTTGCCCAGCAGATGACTGATGCGTCCACAATGTCCGCGATCACGCTCTCGATTGCACCCAGGACGCTCCAGCCGATAGTTCCGGCTATTAAACCCACAACATACGCGTAAAGACTGCCTCTGATGGTACCCCCGGTGCTAGCGATTGTAAGGCTGCGAGCAGTCGTAACCCAGCCACCAAATCCAAGTGCAAGCGACATGATGAATCGTGCAGCATGTAGAATCAGTTTAGAGAGCCGATAAGAAAGCAGTGGGGCTGATGCACCGGGAGCGCGAGCATATCCGTTGGGGTGTAGAGATGAAGTGGTGGACGATGCAAGGATGGTCATGTGGCTCAACCCACGCGCAGATGTGGCGAGCGGTTGAGAATGGATGGCTCCATATGTGAGTGAAAGCGGATTTGTGAGATAGGCGACAGGCGTCGGAACAAGCGAATAGGCGAACAGGCTAAACAGTGAAGAGAAGCGTCTTGGGAGCAAGATCAGTGGAAGTCGGATCAGTAGCCCCATAAGTCGGGACAGGCAAATAGTTCCGAATAGGGTGGTTGTGGCATGCACGATGGCAGCCTGGACAATTTGTCGGGAGGTGGGCGCAGGGCTTGCCAGTCGATGGAAGTACCATTGGCTCACTGTCGCAGCTGTCACAGCGCGTTGAATGCCTGCAATCACGCCTATTGACCAAAGATAGATGATGACAAAGTAGACGCCCAGCCACCAGCTGCTCAGGTCAATGATGAAAGATCTTGGTCCAGCCAGATGACCCCCTAGGAAGACCCTAGTAAACATAAGCACCCAAATCCATGTCCACGATACGACACAAGCAAGAACGCCCAACCCCAGAGCAAGCAGCTCGGGATTAGCAGCTAGAATCCGACAAGAGAATTCTAGCACGCCGATTGCTTTCCCGATAGCTCGTCGGCCGCGCACGACGTTGTAGATCCACAGACTGGAAGTAATGAATGGGACTATTGAGCCCCAGCGCATTGCCTTGTCTTGGAGGCTTGATCCATGCCATGTTCCTTTGAAGCTGGAAATAAATGGATACAAAGAGAAGGAGTATAGAATTGCAGGGACTGCAATTATAATCAAGTAAACCAGGAGTCGTACGTAAGATCGTAAAAGGGCAAGCCAGATGAGAGAAATGAAAACTGCGACCACCGTGTAGATTCCTAGGAGGAAAAATGAGTTGTGAACAGTAAAATAGATCGTGTCACCCCATTTTGCGCGATCGCCAGATGGCGTTGATGTATGGAGATAAACAAGGAATGATGTTGCGAATAAACCAGCGACGGCGATGAGAAACAGCTGACCCCAGAACACGTCATGAACTGATGACTCTGCCGCCATAGGCGAAAGAGAAGCCGGAAAAGACCCATTAGAACTTGGAGGTCGAGGGGCATCGGTAAACTCATTCAGTCGATCTGTGGGATCGTCGTGCGAAGAAAAGCCAAAATGATCTCCTTTAGCCAACGGCCTTTCTCTGAATCTCTGAATTGGTGGATCGTCCCCCAGGACCTCGGACGGTGTTGGGTCATGATCATCAAGATCATCACGAGAGTCCTCCAGGCCCACGTCCACCAAATGAGTTCTGTTCCTCCTGTCGTCAGGGCTGAAGGCCCGCTCCTGGCTGGGCTCTGCCGCTTCCCTGACTGTTTCTATTCGAGACGCCTGCATGGCGGGAGCTGTTGCCTTATCACCGCGCCATGAACTCTTGATGCCCTTTCCATTGCCGGGACGATCGTGGTATGGTGATTTGCTGTCATCAAGCTGCCCAGAATCCCCTGAGGCATCTTCGTCTAGCTCAGATGACTCTTGGAGGTGGCTATCCCCAAACTGTCTGCGGGATTTTTGTAGCGCATAGTAATCAGCCATTTCACGCTCCCGCTCCGTCGCATCGTCTTCTTCTCGGAAATCATCGGTGGCGCTGTAGAATAAAGGGGCCGGTTGGGCTAAAGCTCTAGGTGCAAAGGGGAAGTTCGATATTTGAGAGGCTGCCGTTCTGTAAGGATCTCCGCTTCGTCGAAATGACCTTGACGATGGGTTCTGAGAGCTGCCTGAGTTCGGATGCGGTCTAGCACGTCCGGTCCTCTGCAGCTCGTCTGGGCGGGAGGCTAACCGCGACTGTGACTGAGCGAGGAAGTGTGAGGCATCTAATCTATCAGTCAGCTTTGATGGGGGGTATCTCTGATGGAGTGTTATCAGACATCATCACATACATTCGGAGAACATGGCCCGTTATCGGGTTGTAGCCAGGAAAACCAGGAGAGACGGGGAGAGAAAGACGGTAGAGGTGTGATATGGTATTTTCGAAGGAAGGATGGAAAGAGGACTCAAATCCAGGCGAGAGGTTGGAGTAGAGTCCGGCTCTTTCTCAACGCGAGATGTGCGAACGAAGGTCATTCAGACAATGCAAGCGTCATCCGAGCAGGTCAGGCTGCGATAGCTGACTCATCCGCCACCATGAGGACGATAACAGCTTCTTTTGATAACAACCTGGAACCTTTTCCGCTCCTGAATCTCCCCCCGAGCTTCTATTGTCATCGTCTCGATTCTCCATGTCACAGCCATGGGATTATATTGCTAAGCTTGTTTGCATCGGTGACTCCGGCACCGGCAAGTCCAGTGTAAGTTGCTGTACATACAGACCCATCTATAGATGCTCCGAAGCTCTCGCTCCCAGGTCTATATACTAAGATATCCGCAGCTTACTATCCGGTTATGTGAAGGTCGCTTCTCGCCGTCCCACGATGTCACTATCGGCGTTGAATTTGGTTCTAGGATCGTCCCTGTTGGGCCACCCGCTTCATTAGAGCTTGAGCTCGACGGGCCTGCCGCCGGCGGCGAGACACCTGCCGAGGAATCCTCCGGTCTCCCCAGTCCACCTAGAAAGCCGCAACCCTCTCAGCAAAAACGGATGAAGTTGTCTTTGTGGGACACCGCGGGACAGGAGACATACAAATCGATCACTCGCTCTTATTTCCGCGGCGCATCCGGTGCTCTCCTAGTGTTCGACATCTCGCGCCGGTCTACCTTCGTATCGTGCACCCAGTGGCTGCAAGATCTCCGCCAGATCGCAGAGGAAGGAATCGTCGTGATCCTGGTCGGCAATAAGACCGACTTGACAGAGCAGCCATCTGGTTCCAATCAAAGACAAGTCACCCAGCAAGATGCGGAAGAATGGTGCCGTTTGAATAATATAGTACGCTACGTGGAAACCAGTGCTAAATCTGGAGATGGCGTGGAACGGGCATTCTTGGAGGTGGCTGAGCGAATCTATCGCAACATCGAAGTTGGCAAATATGATCTCAACGACCGGAGGAGTGGTGTGAAAGGGTTTGGAGCCTCGGGAGGCGCAAATGCTGGGGCACCAAGAACCGTCACATTAGGGATGGATGATGCAATGCGCAACGGCAGTGGCTGGACCGGTGGTTGTTGTTAGAATCAAGACGGTCTCACAGTACAGGCGAAAAGACAAGTTTACGGAAATTGCCTTGATGGCTTGATAAACATGCAGAGCGAACATTCATACTTTCTCTCTACAATAGCCAGGTAGCCGAGGACGGGAGAAGGGTTGAAATCTACAATACATAATGCGCTCCATAATTCAGTACAAAACAATCAAAATTATGCTTCAGCTTCCATAATGTTTCGCACTTCAGATAAGCATTTCCGCCAAATATTGTCTCCTTCGATCATCAAGGATACACGAACATCAAACGCCTCAATGCTCATTCATTAGTTTGAGATTCTCCACTTAGATGACCAACGCAAGTAAGCCCACTCCTGGTTGGAGCCTTCCATTCCAAACACGATGTCACGGAAATGGACAAACAGGCCAATCACGACAGTGTAGAGAACTGCGTACAGCACTGCACTAATCTTGGCGTTCAGTCGGCGACTGATCCAGTCGACACAGAATCCGAAGGTCAGAATGGCGTAATAGAGGGCTGGGTAGTAGTGATGCACATAGGTCACACGGGCCATGATGATGAAAGGCAGGTAGTGCAAGACCCAGCCAATAACCACGTACACACCAGCATAGTGAATGTGGTCGATTTCTGACTGCTTAAGGTCTTGGTAACCTCGCTGCCAGCGCAAAAGGTACCAAAGGAAAAGAAGTCCAAAGACCCCAAGGGACGCGGTACTTCCCCAGTAAACCAGAGGGTTGCCGAGAAGGAAGTACTTGACAACGCTGTCATCCCAAGAGCACATCCGGAGGCCGACATTGAGAATGGGCCATTGCCAGAACTTCGAAGCCAAGTCATCTTGCTTGTCGGGGTCAGGAACCAGTGCGTTGTTGGATGTCATCATCGCCACGTTCAAGTGGATAAAGTCCTTGAGGAATGGGGACTTATAGGATCCAGGGTCGCTCGGAGGTACTGCAAGAATGGCATTAGCTTCTGCTTCTGAGGTGGTTAACGGTAACAGGAATTTGAGGGCAAACATACAGCGATCATTAGAGTGCGACTCGACATTCCAGTGAGTGTAGACGTCGCGCGGCTTGTTCTCCTTAACACAAGTAGTCTCAATCTGCTTGAATCCCCATTGAGGAAGGTTTACATTGCCAGCTCGCAGATAGCAGCCCAGTACTGGATGACGGAGTCTGAAAGCAGTCGTCAAGGTACGGACGCGTGACCGGTCTCGGGAAGCAGCATCGTCAACGACTTCGATCTTCCAGTGGTCTTTATCGTCGCCAATGGTAATGTTTCCGTAGCTGGACACTTCCCAGTGGGATTTCGAAACAGGTGCGGGGATGGCGTGTGAGTGCAAGTTGCGACCAGTTTGTCCGTGGATAAGACGGATGGTGTCTCCGTCTCCAATGAATCTGAGATCCGGGGCATCGGCATCAAAATCTGGCTCCTGGCGATTAGGGTAGATAAACCAGTCGTTGTTCGCATCCTTGTGGTGGTAGCAAGTGACCTGTTGCTGCTGCGATCCTTCAGGGAATGTCTGCACATGAGAATGCAAGAGACCGCCTCCATAACCCATGTTCTTCAATGTGACTCGTGATCCTAAAGCAACTTCAAGGGGACTGTCCTTGCCAACTTCGGTACCACGCAAGTTAGCTTGGAATAGAGAGCTCATCTGAGCATCTCCGGGCCCACTGTTAGAGAGGACGAGGAAGTGCAGGTAGAAAGAGAGCATGTAGACGAGCAGGGGAATGATGATGAGGCCTCCTACACGAGCAAAGAGGTGTGTTGCCAAAGTAGTCTGGAATGGAAGTCAGCATTGCTATTTGCGGGATTGTTCACGTTTTCAACTCACTGGGTGCATCTTCAAATCGCCGAACTTGTTCCATAGGTCCTCAACAGTGTACAAACCAACCAGAGCGGTCACAAAGAATCCCACCCATTTCACACTGCAGACACAGCCAATGCTAAGGCCGGTCAGGCCGAGCCACAACCACCACTGGAGCGAGAAATTGGCATTCCGAAGGCTGTGCAAGCGGGCCCAGCAAAGGGTTGTTGTAAAAGTGAAGCAAAGCAGCATCGAGTCGAGAAGAATGAATCGTGAGATAGTCGCATACGAGTTTTCGCACAAGACCATCAGGGTGATCAGCCAGACAGTGGCTCGGCGAAAGTTCAGCTCTCGGGCAGTGTAGTAGGCCAACGGGACACAAACGGCACCAAACATAGCGTTAAATGCGCGCATAAAGGTGTAGTCAACATCCTCGGGGTACTTCTCGCCAGATTTGAATTCAAAAGACCCATTGTATCCAGCTAGGTAACCCGAAAGGCCAACAAGCATTTTCCCCAGGGGAGGGTGGACGTCGAAGTAGAACTCGCGCTTCAGGTAGTGAGAGCCAAATTTTCCGAAGCTAGCAAATGTCAGATATGGTTTATCGGTGGGTGATTGGCGAGAAGTTTGTCTTACTGAGCTTCATCCCAGGTCACAATGTTAGAGCGACCGATGCGGTATAGACGAGTGAATAGAGCAAGAGCCGTGAAAAGGATCGGGGCAATAATCGGCTCCCATCCTGAAAGTACTTGCAAAAAGGAGGATGACTACAAGATAACCCATGTAAGTTTCTTCATCACGAGCCTTATCAAGCGGCAATCCCTACCTGAGGCTTTGTTTTCTTCAAGTCTTCTTCCGCATGCGGCTTGGGCGATTGAGGCTTGGCAGCATTGGGGACATTTCTCCGGCGCAGGTCGGCGTCAAGTTGAGCGCCAGTGCTGGTGGCAGTATCTGCCATTGTATCGGGTGTGAATTAGAATGCCGATTGGCGTCGAGGGGGGCTGATGAAAGGGGTTGAATCGAGAAGATCGGAATAGGTGTGGGCGGGTTGGATAAGGAGAGTAATAGCAGCCGACGGGCTCAAGGGATCATAATGGCCTAGGAGGACCACACGATTATCGAAAAGGGTTCTCCCACTGCCGAAGGGGAATTAGAAACAAGATAAGAAAAAAAAGGAAATCCGGGGGAGGGGGGCAAAGATGAAGGGAAAGTAAGAAGCATGGAGGTTTGGGAAAGGACGAGCTGGCCAGAAGAATAAACAGGTGCTGGGCCCCACAGCCTCCCTGAGGGGCCGGTTTCGGATAATTTCCCTACTTGGGACCACCTTTTCTCTGGCATACTCCGTAGAAAGATGTTTAATTCCAGAAAATATATGGTAAAGACGTTTAGCCATGGCCTTTTTATTGTTCTTGATACGTGCTTGGTCGAAGATACATGAGGCATCGCTTCGGAACGCAAGGTCGGGTTCGCAACGCCATCCTAGCTCTCCGTTACTTTCAGTATGTACACGACAGATAGACAAGAAAAAGCATAGTACATTTGCTAAACAGAGGAAACACATCCAATTCATAGAGTTCTTCCAACATTATGAGGAATAGCGCAAGGAGATGGACGACTTCAAAGCCATAATGAGTATTTGCAGGGAGATGAAGAATAACATCTAGGGGAAAGGAAAGGCCGGCTCTATAACCCAATATCCTCTACTGCTCGGTATGACGAATACTCGCCAGGAATTGAAAATACAAGAGAGATACAGAGAAAGAGATAATGAATATACATACAGCTTCAAAGAAAACAATGCGATGCTAAAAGCTTGAAATATCCAAGAAAGATGCAAGAGAAGGGAAGAGTGAAGCAAGAGGAAACCAGGAAATATCGAGAAAACAAAGTAGCTATTTCACAAAAGGCGAACATAAACCTGCCATACCATCTCTAAATGTCATCGGCGTCGTCTCCTTGCTCTAAGCGTCTATAGCTCTGGCCACTAGGGCTACGCTGTCGATTCACCATTCTCGAAATCCAGCCTCCAATGCCATCGCCTTGGGTGTTGCTTTGGTGGGAGCTCGGCTGGGTAGGCTTGCTTGGGCCATCATTGCTATGGCTCAAAGGAGGGTCAATATCGAGACCAGGTATACCAGTCTCTGACCAAACTGGGACATATGGCCGACGGAGGTCAAGGGAAGGCACGGGCGAGCCGGCACCCATCAGAGACCCTCGCTCGCCTTCCGTGGCTGGAGTTGGCATGGCAGTTGACGCATCGCCAAATAGAGCGTTCATATCCTCCAGCTTGATGCCGCTGGTTTCGGGGTATAAGAAGTAGACTGTGACACGATCAGTATGTTGGGATCTAGATTTGAGAAGAATAATTTGAGGGTCAAGTCCGTACCAACAACAAAACTGCACGCGCAGAAGAAGGCATGGACCAAGTACAGCCGCCATGTGATAGCACTCTGTAGTACCGGAGTCACTTCACCAACAAGCCAGTTAAAAGCCCAGTTTGAGGCCGTGCTGAGACTTGCTCCCTTTGCACGAATGCTCAAGGGGAGAATCTCGGGTGGGTAAAGCCATGGAATTGGACCCCAAGATGCCCCAAATGCCGCGTTGTAGATCATGACGAAAATCACCGTTAGGGTCCGCGTTGATTCAATGTTAAGATAGATGAAGTACGAGATCAAGGAGAGAGAAATGATCATGGCCACTGCTCCCGACAGGAGAATGGGTCGTCGGCCCCAGCCATCAACCAGATACCACGGGGGAACGGATGAAAGTAAATATGAGATTGCGTTGATGCCCGTCATGAGAATGGCATCCCGACCTTTCCAGCCTGCTGATTCGAAAACGAGTGGTGCATAGTATGAGATGACATTAATGCCATTGAGCTGAGCCAGCGCCTGCGCTGACATAGCAATGAGAACTCGCTTTTTGTAACGCCGGAACATATCCGAATAGGATCGTTCGCCTTCTTGACGCTGACGAATAACACCTGTTTTGATTTCTCGATATTCTTGACGGGCTACGTCGTTATGAAGATCGCCTTCGCCGTAGAGATTAGCAATCACCACCATGCCTTCTTCGTCGTGGTCATTGTCCAGCAACCACCTGTAGGAACGTTAGCATACTCCAAGTATAATGCAGACCCGGGTCTTCGAAGCGAATCTCACCTAGGCGACTCGCATATGATCAGACTTCCAAGTCCTAGGGCGAGGCCCATGATGCATTGACATAGAAGCGGCAGACGCCATGAGTAGTCTGATTCGATAAAGCTGCAGAAATAATCGACCCAGACACTGGTTGCGTACCCCGCAATGTTCCCTGTAAATTCAATGCATGCCAATTTACCACGATTGTGAGGGGGCTAGCGAGATTATTAGCATATGAAGCAGAAAGACTCTTTGAATTTTTCCATACCGAAATCTCCGACTGGTAGACGGGGACAATGGTTGAAAGAGCACCAACTCCAAGACCAGCAATGATACGGCCCACCATCATCATGGCTATGTTCGCAGCAAGAGCCTGGAGTAATCCACCGATAAAGAACACGATAGAGCCATAAAGAATTGTCCGGCGACGTCCAATGAGGTCACCAATCTGGCCGACCATGAGTGACGAGACGAACGCGCCGACCTCCAATATAGCCACCACTGTACCAATTGTCGCTCGAGACGGCTGGTCGAAATAATCTATAAAATAATTCCCGCTGGCTTCGATTAGCAAGATGGCTCATCGAGCCCTGCATACGCACGCAGGGCGGAAAAGAAGTTACGAACGTGATAATACCCGACATTACGCCTTGGTCGTAGCCGAAGAGAAAGACGCCTAATGATACAAATACGCTCGTGAAATAGCTTTGCGTCCAGTCATCAGTAACGAAACTCATCCCGCATATCTAGGATATCGAACAGTGTTCGCTTACAGTAGCGGTTTGCCCACCAACCCATGCACTTGGGCCTTCAGTCGGTTGTTGGGAGACATGATGGAGGCTAAGAATCGCTCGGTCGGGGAGATGTGTCGCGGTGGGGGATTGGGGATTTCGATCTTTTCAGGGAAGCTAGAGCTGCTTGTCTCCAGATCTTGCTGATAACGAACGCGCTTGGAAGGCTTCCGCCGTCCTCTGCGGCTCAGATCCTCGAGGCCGAAAGAGTTGTGCAGGCGCGCGCGAAGGGGATCTTCCTCAAGCTGCTCAGCAAGATCTCCGGTGTCTGACCAGATCGAAAAGTCGGACCCGGAGCGGGTTGAGGAAAGGGAAGACCGACGGCTCCCTTTCTCGCTCGCAGACTCTAGAGTAGTGGTGGGATGTGAGGAGCGGGAGGGCGATCGGAGCGGAATGGCGCGTGGGGAGGTTGGAGAAGGAATGATGACGGCGGAGGGGCTTCACCCCTTTAACTTTGGTTTACCCCGGAAAATGAAAAAGCGAAATCCCACGACTCCAATAGGAGAAAACGAGGCTGCTGTACAAGAGACACTACTGGAAGCCAAGACGCCCCCCTGTCTTTCCGAAGAAAGCGAGGGACTCAATAGGCGAACTGCTCGTTGCACAGGTGAGCGGGTCAGGTGTGGAAGCCGCGGGGGCTGTAGGCGTGACTTGAGGGAAAGAAAGCTGGTGATGTACGGAAATCGATAGATTTATACCTAAACGAGGTATGGACAGGTATATGGCCGCCACAAACGAGATGGCTGAGGGACGTGGACCAGTTGGACGCCTTTCTGTGTGTCTCTCGCAGTGCCCCTGTTCTGTCTGAGTTGGGCTGCTGTTCAAGTACAGCCCGGGTGGCTGCTGGATAGCGCTCAATGTGTCTGCGAGATGTCAGAAAGGAGATGTTCAAGAGTAGAAAAAGCCCCCAGAGTTAGCAGCAATACGAGGAAAGGACACTGTCAGATCCCCGTGACTCCACAGTGGAGATCCCCCTATTAAGGCGGGCCTCTACGGACTATGATGTCGTCCTTCTGCGTTGCATTTAAAGATAATTACAGAAGCTAGAGGAGCAGTAACGGCACCAGGTAAAATAATTCTTAGCCAAATAATTGTTATTTCCCAAATCTATGTCTATCGGGTATCATAAAGGAGAGGCGAAGGTCGTAGATGCGCTGTACATGAAATGCCTGTGGGCAAGAAACACAGGAGAGTCATCAGGTTAATAGAATATCGTATCCGTCTTTCTGAATATGCACTGCGTCTGCGAGGCTGGCATACCGTCGCCGCACAAGCTCAAAAATCACAAGTCCGGCGCTGGTGCTAGGCACTTGTCGGATTGAGCTACTCACGAATCCCCGGAAAAGCCAGGGTCGCCATCCACCAGCTCGGATAGCCTTTCGTTCACAGCGTTTGAATGTCTCTTCATAGGCATGGTAATAGAGCCGAAGCATTTGCCGGCGTGATGGATCCAAACTAGCCTGATGGTCAAGATATTCCAACCGTCCCAAGTGAAGGTCTTGGATTCGGCTCAAAGGATGCTGGATTGCTTGCTGAGCGACCGATGCCACTACACCAGCCATCATCAGAAAACATGGCTCTAAAGCGTAGTGCGGTTTGATCAAAGGTACCCCGCGGTCGCTGGATTGAGACGGGTGGAGTGGAATGTCATCCGCCAGCATCGAGCCATAATACCATGTGATGAACGAATAGTAAGACTGCGACTTGACGTATTCAAAGAAGGAGAAGAATACAGCATAGCCGAAGGAGTCACGCAGGAATGACAAGCTCCACCCAGCAAAGATCCCGTTGAGGCCTATCTGTTTCAACTTGTGATTTCCATAGTGCCACATGCTTCGGTACTGGCCCTCGAGCATATCACTGGTTTGAAGACGGACTTGAAGCGCGTCTAGAGGTGCGGCCACAATCGACTGGATAGTTCCAGCTATAAAACCGGCTGTGAAGGTGGTAGAGGGAGGGGCCGGCGGCCACACTCGCTTAGCTCCTTGAGATACCGGTTCATGGAGAGTTCCCAAGACTTGTAGGTAGGATGTATATAGCACTGCACCAACCCTACATGTGCGTAACTCAGCATTAGCAAAGAAACTCTTCTCGAGGTTATTTGGGATACTTCTCACCCTGCATTAGCTAACAAGGGCGGTAGTACTTGATTTGGAATAAACTGCCAGCCATAAGTGCGGACAGCGTGAAGAAGAAGCCCGGGCGTAGTTGTATGGAGAGACCACCGTCCTTCGGCAACTCGAGGATTCACGGCTCTCGCAAATGCCTATTCATGGAAATAAAAGGCCTCGGTTAGTTTGGATAGTAATCTAGGAAGGTCAATAAGAATATACCATGTAACTATACTTTGTTAGCAACTTGGACAGACCCGACGATCTTGATAAATAGTCCGAGGAAACCTACTCAACGCGGGTGCGAAAGAAAGCTTTGATCGGGGCTCGGAAGTAGAAAGCGACCATCTGCGCGCTGACGGCGCGCACGCCTGCCGCAGAAGCTCCAGTGGCGGCATCATTCCGAGGTTTCCTGCGTGTATTCGGATCCTGTATGTGAGGTTGCAGAAATATCGGATTCATGGTCGAGGTCAGAGGCTCAAATGCGCATACATTTGCCCCGGGTCGGCGTTAAAAGGGTAGGGCAGTCAGCCCTTCGTCGCAGGTTCCCCAACACAGAAGAGCAAAATCAGCACATAAATCCAAGCATGGTGACTACTGCTGGAGGAAACAAGAGGCAGGGAAGAAAGGAAGGTGAGCCCAAGAGCAGAAGATGTCCGCGGGATGCATGCGAAGGCACAAACGGCGCTATTCCCAAACAGGCAAAACTGAGCACGGGAGTCTGCTGGACCCAAAACGCGCTTTTCGCGTTCCTCCTTCTTTTTCTTTCTCTCCTCCAAGGGATCGCCATCTTGGACTGGCCCTCACGTTGTGACCATTCATCTCAGATCAGATCTCCTAGGTTTCACTGACCTCCCTCCCGTCAACCCCGGAAGTCTACGAATGCGATTTTGATTCCAGCCACCTATCACCGAGCTCCCGGAGCCTACGAATCCCTCACTGCGGCGCTCGCAGCAGACTGCCCAACATGGCTGACAAGATCACCATCGACAAGAATAATTTCTTCAACCATCTTTCGAGCCTCTACGTATCATGGAAGAATGACAAGCGCGTGGGAAATACTCTCTTCGGTGGTGCTGGTTCCATTGTCATCCTTATGGGCAAGACCAATTCGGACGAAGATGCCTTCCAGAAGAACAATGCTATGCACGTATGTGTCTGCCTGGTCTCTCAGTTTGCCTGCGAAAATCTTTGGCTGACTTGCGCTCCATATTAGTTCTGGCTTCTTGGATATGAATTCCCTGCCACGCTCCTAGTCCTGACCACCGAGACCGTCTATGTCGTTACAACTGCCAAGAAAGGTAAAAAACGCATGCGCTTCAGACCATTAGGGGGCTTTGCTAACAAAGTTGTCGAACAGCTGAGCATCTAGAACCACTGAAAGGCGGAAAGATCCCAGTTGAGATCCTTGTAACAACCAAAGATCCTCAAACCAAGACGGTGGCTTTTGAAAAATGCTTAGAAGCCATCAAGGGCGCCGGAGTGAGTTGCGCCCTACATGACAGATAATCGATAACTCGATTTACTAAAGCTTCTTTAGAAGAAAGTTGGCACCCTCCCCAAAGACACAACTTCCGGCCCATTTGCGGATGAATGGAAACGCGCATACGCCGACATCTCAAAGGAAATCGAGGAGGTTGATATCACACCGGCGCTTTCGGCTGCACTTGCGGTCAAAGACCCCGAAGAGTTGGTGAGTGCCTGCTGGTCTTGGAATTGCTCTTTTTCTTGCGCTGTGGTTGAAAATGTTGCTAACCCCTGCTCTTTTCTGTCCAAAGGTCTCAATTCGCAATGCTTCTAGGGCATGCAGTGGATTGATGTCGGAATACTACGTGGATGAAATGTCCCGTCTGCTTGACGAAGAGAAGCAGATGACACACAAAGCTCTTGCTGGCAAGGTCGAGGCGAAAATTGACGATGCAAAGTTCTTCAATAAACTTGCCCGTCTCCCTGCTGAATTCGATGCCAACCAGATTGACTGGGCATACGGACCAGTGGTTCAGAGCGGTGGCGCATACGATTTGAAGTTGACAGCTACTCCAGATGGCAAGAACCTGCAGCCTGGCATTATTCTTTCCAGCTTTGGAATTCGCTACAAGACGTACAATTCACTCATCGGACGTACCTATCTTGTGGATCCAAGCAAGTCCCAGGAAGCCAACTACGCATTTTTGCTGAGTCTTCACGAGACGATTATGAAGGAGATCCGTGATGGGGTCGTCGCGAAGGAGCTTTATAACAAAGCCTTGAGTCTTGTCAAGTCAAAGAAACCAGAGCTTGAGAGCCATCTCGTCAAGAACATTGGCGCAGGCATCGGCATTGAGCTACGGGACTCGAACATGGTTCTGAATGCGAAGAACAATCGAGTTCTGAAGAACGGCATGACACTTTCGATCACCGTCGGGCTGACTGATGTTAAGGACGATTCCAAGGGCAAGGGAGTTTACTCGATGGTTATCACTGATACAGTTCGCGTTGGAGACTCTGGCCCTCATATCTTCACCAAGGATGCAGGTATTGATATGGATTCAGTGTCCTTCTATTTCGGCGACGACGAGGAGCCCGAGAAGCCCGTCAAAGAGAAGAAAGACTCCAAGGCAAGCGCTGTGAACAGCAGAAATGTAACTCGCACCAAGCTTCGCGCCGATCGCCCGACCCAAATCAACGAGGGCGCTGAAGCTCGTCGCCGGGAGCATCAAAAAGAACTGGCAAACAAGAAGACCAAGGAAGGTCTTGACCGTTTCACCGGTACTACGGGCGATGACAACAGCGTCGCTCAGAAGAAGTTCAAGCGTTTTGAGTCTTACAAGCGTGACAACCAACTTCCGGCCAGAGTTAAGGACCTGATCGTTTATGTCGACCATAAGGCTTCAACTGTCATAATCCCAATCATGGGCAGGCCTGTGCCGTTTCATATCAACACAATCAAGAATGCAAGCAAGAGCGATGAAGGCGAATACGCATACTTGCGCCTTAACTTCTTGTCGCCTGGACAGGGTGTTGGTAGAAAAGACGAACAGCCGTTTGAAGACCCTAACGCACATTTTGTTCGCAACCTGACCTTGCGATCAAAGGACAACAGTCGACTTGCGCAGGTTGCGCAGGATATCACAGAACTTCGCAAGACTGCATTGAAAAGAGAACAAGAGAAGAAGGAGATGGAAGATGTTGTTGAGCAGGATAAGCTCACTGAAATCCGAAACCGTCGTCCTATCAAGCTTCCGGATGTTTATCTCCGACCTCCCTTGGATGGCAAGCGTGTTCCTGGAGAAGTGGAGATCCATCAAAATGGTCTACGTTACCACTCGCCTCTCCGTGCTGAGCATGTGGATGTGCTCTTTAGCAACGTCAAGCATCTGTTCTTCCAGCCTTGTGCACATGAGCTGATCGTCCTCATCCATGTACACTTGAAGACACCAATCATGATTGGTAAAAGAAAGACCCGTGATATTCAATTCTATCGAGAGGCCACCGAAATGCAGTTCGATGAAACTGGCAATCGTCGACGCAAGCACCGATTCGGAGATGAGGAGGAGTTCGAGGCTGAGCAGGAGGAGCGTCGCCGCAGAGCTGCCCTCGATCGCGAGTTCAAGGCCTTCGCGGAGAAGATTGCTGATGCCGGAAAGGACGAAACTGTCGATGTTGACATTCCCTTCCGTGAAATCGGATTCACCGGTGTACCAAACAGATCCAATGTTTTGATTCAACCAACCACTGATGCTCTTGTCCAACTGACCGAGCCTCCTTTTATGGTGATCACTCTCAATGAGATCGAGATTGCCCATCTGGAAAGAGTTCAATTTGGGTTGAAGAACTTTGATCTCGTCTTCGTCTTCAAGGATTTCCACCGTCCTCCCGCGCATGTCAACACAATCCCTGTCGAGGCACTGGAAGGTGTCAAAGATTGGCTTGACTCTGTTGATATTGCCTACACCGAAGGTCCACTGAACCTCAACTGGGGCACGATCATGAAGACCGTCGTCAGTGATCCCTATGGATTCTTCACTGATGGCGGTTGGTCGTTCTTGGCTGCTGAGTCTGACTCTGAGGGCTCTGACGAAGAGGAAGAATCGGCTTTCGAATTGTCGGACTCCGAGATGGCTGCTGACGAAAGCTCCGAGGAAGACAGTGAATTCGATGATGATGCCAGTGCAGACGCCAGTGAAGAGGAAGACTTCAGTGGTGAAGAGAGCGGCGAAGACTGGGATGAGTTGGAGAAGAAGGCTAAACGCCAGGACAAGGAAGCCCAGGGAGAAGATGATGACCGTGGAACTAAACGCAAGCGTTGAAAACCCCGCCGGTACATTTTTATCAAACTGATATCATTTCAATCCACTGTATTACTTTGCTTTCACCCTTATACTGTGTTTTCACATCTGCTGCCATTTCTTCTTTCTAGTGGGACACCCATTTTCGTGTGGTATGCTTAGGCCGATAGGTATAATGTTATGGGCAGGATGATGGATCCTCTGCCGAATATGAATATTTCCATAAGTGATCACTAGAAGATGTCTGGGACCTGCGTTCCACTCGCGATTCGACAGGTTAACTGTATTCAAGTCCTCGTCAGTATCGGGTTGGAGGATTTCACCTGATCCGTATAATGCAATGTAGACCACCATGTGGGAGTTGCAAAAAACCATGCTTGTATCATACTGAGGCAACTTTGGAGGGGCCTCCTCTGAGGCAATACACGTCTTGAAAGGCTACGTGATAGAAAACGGCTCAAACTTAACCATATTTCCCTCGCAGCGCTCTAGTATGGAAGAGTTATCTCTAATTTCACTACGCCTGAATGCAACTCTATCGTAGGACAGCATATACAATATTCAAATGGGCACTGCTCACAGCCACCCCGTTCATAGTAATTTCAGAACTATTTACCAGCCCGCATAGTCGACCACATATTGCGCATCCGCTGCATCTGGCCATTGGTAAACATTTCGTAGCATACATCTGAAGAGTAGTCCATGAAATCGTGGACCACATCAAGGCCCGGGGAATCTGGGCACGAATCCTTATGCGAAGGACATCCATCAGTAGGGGTAGATTGCTGGGGAGTGTCGGAAATATAGTCTCCAGGATTATCAGCAGAGCATGACTCCCCCTGGAATGTGTGCAGAAGACCGTTCCAATGACCGATCTCGTGGATGGCAGTTCCACCGCGATTATAAAGATCCAATGAGCCGCCTGGCATCGTCTTGGCTAAGATGTTACATCCGTCCTTCACATATTCGTCCCGAGGGCTGGTTGCGTTGATGCTTGGGTCTGGTAGCGTACAGAATCCCAAGATGCTAGAGGATAGACCGTCGCTCACGTCGTTTGCGCGGGTTTCGAAGCGTCCCTGTTGCCCTGAAGCTGCTTGGAGATCGGTCTGGAAGAATACATTCAATGTTCGATAGCTTCCTTTGCGAAGAGCTTGTTTCATGGCGAGATCATCTCCGTTTCGGGCCCAGAGATCATTTACGTGTCGAGTGACGCCGCGTAGTCTATAATGGATTGTAGAATCTTCATACGCGTCTTGGAGAATTGAGAGCTGAATCATAGTGTGTTAGCAAACCGGGAGCCTTGACAGTAAAAAGGCGCAAGGCGGCGAGTGGTAGAAAGGGTGGACGAACCTGGGAATTGACCATGGAATCCGTTACTTGGTCTACCTCGGACTTGCTGCTGATGATATGGAACCAAGTATCAATCTCGATGGGACCCTGTCGTGCCTCTGATGCATCGGGGGAAGCTTCATCGTTGTTGACCTGGTCCAGGGCGTGTAGAAGGGAAGGATCAGGGTCTTCTGTTGCACATACTCCACGTTTGTGGATGGTCAACGGGGTTGAATGAACGAATGTAATGAAAAGAGCTGTAATGAGAACAAAGAGCGACTGAAAGGAGTGACAGACCATGGCGTATATGGTGTGGCGAAAAGAGCCCTAAGAAGCAAATCCCCCGCAACGAAGTCGCAACCCAAGTCCCAAGGACGCCATTGCCTATATGAACGGATGGGCTCTGATGGGTGACAAACTTACACTCATACAAGCGAGTTTCAAGAATGCTGCGTCATGTTGGAATGCTTGTTCCACGCAAGGGATTGTCGGAGCACAGCAAAGATACTCGAGCGAGAAGTCGCCGAGGCGGAGGAAAGCAACGAATCATTGGCCATTCTGCATCATTCCTGAGCACTTCGGAACAAAGCATGAGGTAATTGAAGGACACGATCAACAGGAAGAATGCTCATTGTTATTGTTAAATGTCAGTAGTAGATACATAGAAACTCCTTGTTGAACACCCAGTCCGAACGATCCATTTATTCACAGGGGGGAAAGCAACCAGGTGGATGCAAAGCAAATGATGAAAGACACAACCAGCTGTAGAAAGACCCAAGCGGGTGGCTAGCGCGTGGGGAAATCAAGTCAAAAGAGAATAAAGAAACTGAATATGTGATTTTCTCCTCACATGGCGCTTGATCGACCAGTCGCCATGGCAGTAGTTGGCTGGTTGGTTGAATCCCAGGTGAGGTAGGTATGATCGCCCAATTTTCTGTCTCGTGTTAGTGAAAGGCCTAGGCTGTTCTTACTTTCGGGATATGATCATACCTGGGTCGCACTAAATGGGCAACTGTGAACAAAGCTCCAAGCAGCACGCAAACACCTCCAACAACCACATAGGCAATGCCCATGAAAGGATTCTTCCCGCCGAGGACTGTGCGAGTGGAGATCAAAATCGACTTGGTTCCATGGTACTCGCTAACGGGGAAGTCTAGAATCGCATGTTAGCATTACCAACAGAGAGAAGTCGTCGAAGGGTTCATCAAACGTACGGTCGGTAATGTTCAGCCTGTATGTTCCAGAAGCCATAGCAGCGTTATCGTTCCGGCGGGAGAGCTTGCTAAAAGCTGGCAAACCGGCTGTTCTCATCCAGACCATGAAGTCCTCATCTTCATGGATGGCAGGCAACTCTTTGTATTCAGTTCCGTAGCGCTTCACCCAGTTTGGCGGAGGCACCACGTCTGACACTGAATACTTGCTCGGTTGAAACAATTCCTTGTCGCTTTCCCAGGCAATTCCCTTCTTGCTCATGTTGTAATAAGTCGGAGGTCCGTTGGTAGAAACGAGAAGAGGGGAGTCGATTGTGTCGTTGAATATGGAGTTTGCAATCAATCCACAAGGATAGTATGGCTTCCCGGTGGCCTTGTCGGTCGTAAGAGGATCGCACGTGCCGCCATTGATGGTTTTTGCTGGTACGGCTGTGCCTTTCAGCTGATCTGCTTCAAGAGACTGTACGTATCGGCGGTGATTTTGGTAGAAGTTCGTGAGACGATAGTAAAGATAGACAGGGGGGCCCATTGACTCTGGGATGTCAAATGTGAGGGTGCATGTTGTAGCGTCTGATGAATTGTCATAGTATTTCTGCCAAGTCGGTTTGTTCTCTGGGGTCGATTTGAACGTGTAGGATACTCTGTCGGAAATAGTGGCTGGGTTGTCCGATGGGGCCTTTGACAAACAATCCGTGTAATCGATCACGATCTCTTGAACCTAAAGCGCAGAGCGTGTACATTAGGCAACCAGGGACGATAGAGAAGACATAAGCGGCAACGTACTAGCGAGCTTGCCCACAAGAGAACACCTCCGAGCGGAGCAAAAATGACACCCACGACGAAGAAGAGAGGCAGAACACTCTTAGGAGTCAAAATAGGTCTAGCATGGCTTCGTTAGCAATCCCCACAACCCATACTTCTTCAGCAGTCGCAACATACTGCCAGGCTTTCAATCGCTGCTGTCGGAAAGCAGTATCTAATCTCGCGTGAGCGCAAGGCATGGGGAGTGCGCATTGGAACAGGGGATGCATACTGGCGGGTCGCCGGGACTTCGGCTTCTTGTCGCCATCGGCCGCCCGGGCACGTTCGTGGTCGTCGATCGACTCGCGGGTCACATCAGCCTGCGACATGGCTGCAATGAGATTTTGACGCGTATAGACAAGGAAAGGGGAGGGGGACAGGACGGGCTCAAGAGGCAAAATGTAGGAGACGTCAGAAAAGGTGGCGCCCGGCGGAGCCAGATCACTGGAAACGTGATGCCCCACAATTCAGGCGCGCTGCCGGGACCGGCTGGCCCAACACGGGGATCTCCCCTAAATATAGTATCTACTCTGCCTGGAAAACCCCAATCGGATGATCGCCAAGTGCACGCGAGAATGACAGGGGTCGATCATATAGCAAGATCGGCAGATCGTATCTACGTTTATTCTACGCTACTGGGGATTGGACATAGTGTTTGGTAAAGATGTAATTGATAGAATTGTATCTGGTCAGGGTATCGTATTGTCTGTTGCTCTGATCCCAAGAGCACAAAACGAGCACAAACGCGAAAGCATGATAGCCATCGTAAATCAAAAGCACAGGGTGACAAAAACTCCAGGTGCAAGTAGGGGTATGTGAGAGCTGTCCCAAGCCAACCATTCTAGGGTCAAAACCGAGAGACACCCAAACGCCAAAAAGGAAAGAAATTCCCGAAATGAAAAGTAAAATCAAAGGTCGTGAGAAGACTTCGTGAACGAAACAAGAAACAGATGGTAAGAAGTTCAAACATTCAGCAAGTCGACACTGAATGTAGAGCAGGAAAGCGTCGTGACAGACATGACATCGGATGCGACGAGAAATTGTGTTGTTGAACACCAATGGAAGCAAGACGAAAGCCAGAGACAATGGGCAAAGCAATAGATGTAGACTGGATGCGAAAGCAAAGAAGACCAGAAAGGGAGAAGCACGAAAGATGACTGCTGTTCGAGGCCTATGACGTAGACAACTTGAGTCTTCCAAGGCGTGAGGTTGAATTGGTTCTAAGATGATAGACGAATTCCGGACGAATTGTAGTCCGGTAAATTCGAAAAAGCATGGGCAAGCCAGTTGCCGCCTTGCTTTTATTCAGAAGGAGCCTTCTGAGGTATTGGGCGGAGTTGGAGGTGATTACTCTCGGTTTCTGAAGTTCTGTCTGCAGCCGAAATGCTTGACTAGGCATGAGAGGGGTGGTAGTCTGGAGATGAGGAGAGAGGGGGGTCGGGGAAGGATCAGGATGTCTGCCGCAAGCTATCATATGGATATTGGCGCTGCAATTCATCCAGCAAGGCGGTGATCTTAGATGTGATGGCGGAAGTACTCTGGTTTGAACCAGCCGACTCGCTCGTAGGCGGTCCAGAGTTTACTGGCCTTGTTGACATCGATCTTGCAGGCCTGTTGGGCATCTGTCTTGCGGAATTCTTTACCAACTTGCAAAGCATGCACGCGACCTAGGAAGATTCGGCGCTTGCTGCACAGGTAAGTGGCACAGGACAACCGTAAAGTGGAAGCCAGATTAAGCTCAGCTGGACTCAGCAGATGTCGGTCCGCGTCATTGCTCAAATCCAGCATCTGTCCTTTCCAGTCGGCCTTGAGAGCCTTGGCATTGCTGCCTAACGAGTCCAGAGGAGGCGAGTGGTCAGGGAGGGCATGATAATCCGTGTCATCTCGATTTGTGGCCAAGGCACGGGGTTTCGAGGCGGGAGAAGAGTCAAAGGTATCCAGGGTGTGCTGCTTGGGGGTAGATTTAGGGGTACGCTTCGCTCGCGGGCGTGAGGACCGCGGGGCTATGCCGACCTTCTTTGTAGGAGCAGGCGCAATCTTCTTCAGCTTAGCATCCACATCTCCTGGTCGGTGGCGATTCATCAAGATCAGCTGGCGCTCCAGCGTCTCTCTCTCCTCTCGAGCCCAGGCGGCTGGGTTGCGGTTGTATTGGGTTGAGACAATAGGCACACAGGACAGGGCCAGTAGATACTCATCACGGGTAGGTTTGCTTCGTTTGTTTACAAATTGGGCCATGTGTGAGTTCATATGCTGTTCCACGAGGGCCTCGGCTGTTGGTGGATGGACAGGACCGAAGAGAGGCTCTTCTGTGGCTCCTGCCATGGAGTCATGGCGAGGAAACAGGACTGGATCTCGCGACGAACCAGCGTCACGCTCGATCTGCTCTGACGACTGCGAGCGTCGCTTCTTCGTGCCCGTATATGGTGTCACGGGCGGCGAAGGCAGATCCATCTCAGACTGCGTACGCTTGCGATCAGCTGAGATAGGTGGAAGCCTCATCTCGATAGTTGACGAGTCCTTGGTGAAAGGAGACGACTGGAAGGTATCCAGAGGTTTCGCCTCTGGAGGCGACATCAGGCTCGAGACCGGGAGCCGATTCATGATGGATGATGGGTTTTTACCAGGTTGAGCAATCCCAGTGGTCATATCCAGGGGGATTTAGAGAGAGAAAAAGATCAAGACCAGAGTCAGTTTTCGTGGAAAAGCAGTCAGCGCGACCGAGTAGATTGGACTGTTGGGTACTGGTTATGGGAAGATTGGGTTCTAAAGGGGGGAAGAAGAAATAATCCAAAGATCAGGTTAATTGTAGGTTGTGTACAAGGCAGCCAGATGACGGAAGTCCATGGAAGTGAATGATTTGTCAGGCACAGTGAAGTGGCAATAGGCGGCGTTAAGAGACGGGATGAGTCAAAGAGGGAGGAAGGGGAAGAGGAAGGGGAAGGGGAAGGGGAAGAGGGGGAAATAGGCGGAAATAAGAAGAAAAGCCTTTAAGTTGTAAGCCTAAAGAGTCAAAGATCAGGCTGTGCAAAGTGCGCGCAAGAAAGAGCAGGAGCGGCCGCCCAAACAGGAAAGCGCGATGAGTCAAAGGCGGGGGGTGGCAAGTCATCCTGTGGTCATCTGCGCCGCGGGCCCCATGACAACATCCCATGTCTCTCTCCTCCCCAGCCAATAATTGCTCTTGCTGCCCGTGTGATCGTGCCGATCTGCAGGCTGATCTCATTGCCTGATGACCCAGATTCCCAGATAACGAATTGTCCACAAAAGACTCAATCGCCCTCCGACGCGTGGGGCCGTGCAATTGACTCTGGAGGCGCACAGCAGAACAATACAAGAGATTCCCTTATCAATATCCTTGATTGGCCGGTTATACTTAGAGAGGGGGGGAGGGCTCCACCGCTTGGAAACGGCCCGAGTAATACTCGCATCATCTATCTGCCCAAGGAGCGGCTGATCATGCCCGTGCAGGATACCAGAGGGTACCGTCGGTTATCGCGTGGTTGCCTTTCAGATGTGACCTCCGCTCTTCATATCGGTCCTGCCGATAATGGGTCCGAGGATCGCTCTTGCCTTATTACCCCGCTAATCATCTCCGCTTGTTCGGCTTTCAATGGGAGGACAATAATAGCCTGCCCAGGATTCGCATACCCTGGGGCATTTCGCCCACTGGCTCTTCCAGGCCCTCTCCGGGCTAATAGCCTGGCTCCTCATCTAAAAATAACAATGGCGCAAGGTTCAGCGAGTAGTTTGTCAACTTGACTTGGGGGAGCTCCCGATGGGGTTGCTCTGTTACAGGCTGTCCCCGCCTCGTCTATATTGGGCGGGTCCACGGGTTATACTTGAGCATCTATAGCATGGGGTTGTTTGAGATCATCCGGAATCCATGGGTATCTGTCAAGGACTCAATTGGCATTTTGCTGGTGGTGCAAGGTCCACGGATACAATGTATATATCTTGCGAATGCACCTCGGCCCGAAAATCGCCCAACACCCATGGATGACTGTCATTTCCGAAAGATTATCAACTAGATTGAACCAATCCATGGATGCTATCTGAAATCAATGAAAATAGGATCGTACGAAACCTCCAATGTTGTAACTCCACAGCACCCAGGGCTTTATACACCCCAATTGGCTCTACGCCCGAATCGAGGATAGCCCATCTCAACCATGAACAATCGAAGGCAAAGACCCGCAGATGCTTCGAGACGACCCATTGCGACAAGAGGAGCTACTGAGCGATCATACAATCAGAAAAAAACTGCCTGTATCCCGCTCCTTATACCAACGCCCTCAAAGAAACCGTCCATAGCACCAACAAGCGATTGGAGCGGCTCGTGGGTCGGCCAAGATAAAACCGGAGGTGGCATATTCACGTACCCACTCGAGAAGATGAGTTCAGCATAGACGGCTACAGGCAGTGGGAATTCAAGCTGACTACATGCTATCTATCCAGTGGGTTCACTCGAGTGCTGATATAGTGATGAGTAATGTTCCGTTTTTGGAAGCAATCCATGGGCGAGCTTTACCTCTGATTGAAGCGACCTAGGTCATGCCTAGACTGGCCGGGCTGTCTAGACCACGAGGCAGACAAATTCATAGTCACGGCTCCTAAATTCAATTTGCTTAAATCCCGAATGACCCTGGCGCTCTTACCTGGCGGCTATCGAGATTGAGACCAGAGCTACACAATGGCCAACGGTTTCCTACCCTATCATGAACCTGGAAGTCTGTTCTCGCAATACATCAATTGATAAAATTCGAGCTCCCTACTAATCAACTGCAGTTGTCGATATCCTCATTTTGATCTCGTTCTTCTTCTTCCTCTCACTCGCCAGATGGGTCTCAGCAAAGGTTTTTCAGGCGGGTGTTGTAGGTCAGATCGCTGTCGGCATTATATACGGAGTGCCTTTGGCAAATATTCTCCACCATAACTGGCAAGAAACCTTCCTGGCGCTTGGGTATGTCGGGCTCATTTTGATCATTTTCGAAGGTGAGTGCCCGTTTTCACCTTGGCTGAAGGGTTCTGTGGTCACTGATGTCATACATTCTAGGCGGCCTCGGCGCTCGCTTAGATCTTCTTAAACAGAACTTTACACTGAGTATAGTTTGCGCAGCCACTGGTGTTTGCTTCCCAATTGGGCTTTCCTATCTTTTACTTTACCTCGGATTTGGCTATGGTTTGTCTTGTTTCTTGTTGATCATAAATTCTGCTGCTAATGTGGGCCAGATGCGGTCGAAACGTTCATTATCGGCGCTGCCCTTTCCGCGACTTCACTAGGTATGTTAAGCTCGTCAATTCTGTAGGGATATTTCAAATGAGTAGCTCTGAGTCAATCCAGGAACTACATTTGCCGTGATCAGCTCTGCATCTAGCTCGGTGAACCTCTCCCAGACTCGAGTAGGATCGATCCTCGTGAGCGCTGCGGTTATTGATGATGTGGCGGGGCTTGTCATGCTTAGGTATGACTCTCATTTGTTATTCAAAATTGCTTCTGGTCCATCAGGTTGATTTAAAACGCAGTGTCATCGGTGACCTGGGCAAGCTTTCAGAAGACAGCAGTGTCAATCTAGGCTGGCTTATTGGGCGCCCTATTGTCGCGTCAATAGCCATGGCAATCGTCACGCCCATTGTTACCAAGTATTTGGTAGCCCCGTTCTTTCGAATGTTCATCGAGTACCACTTTGCGCGGTTTGATCATATCTCCAATATCATCCTCATGGTCCTTGTTCTCTCCGCCTTGATCTCGATCGCAAGCTATGCCGGCACATCTGTTCTTTTTGGCGCTTTCCTAGCCGGGGTAGTTCTGACTTACCTTCCGAGCAAGCATCCAGATGGGCCATTTGTTGTCATGAGCCGCGATGAAGGTGAACGCGAAGCGGATAAGAGTCCGACATTTGTCCATACATTTGAGAAGTATCTGCTCGGACCGCAGCAGTATCTGATGGAGCCTCTGTTCTTTGCAAGTATTGGATTTGCGACTCCGTTCTTGGAATTATGGACGGGCAAGCGTATCTGGAGAGGCGTAGTTTATACGCTCCTCATGGTATTCGCAAAGGTACAGGAACGCATCTGAAAATCGTTTATTGAAAGTAAAGCTTACCATTTAACTTAGTGTATTGTTGGGGCTTGGGTTCCTGTATGGCAAGCAGTTTCCCAGGGTCAAATGAATGACAAGAACAGTACAACAAGCAAACAAGCGCACACCGATCAAGAAAAGAAGACCCAATGGAACCGAGCATGGCTTGCAGCTGCACTTCTGGGGTCTGCCATGGTCGCACGTGGAGAGATTGGGCTTTTGATCATTGAGATAGGTCATAACGAAACTCCGTACGTCAGCGACGAGGGCTTTATTACCGCTGTATGGGCCATCCTCCTCAATACGATAATCGGCCCAGTTACTGTTGGTTTCATGGCTCAGTTCCATGCCGACAAGATCGGAGAAGGTGACTGGGGCTTGCAGGGGCTCGCAGCGACTAATTCGGGGGACGATGCTACTATTCAAGGCGAGGTGTAGAATTTATTGTTTGATTAAAAAAACAAGTGAATCACGGTTGCATGTATGGGCGCGTTGCAGCTAGCTTGGGCACTGGCCGAGTTCCTCACCTGTACGGAACGATCCCATCATATGGAAGCAAATTCCGTTACTTTCTACGATTTAGGAATAATTTACTAGATGTGTAGATCTGGAACACCCATGTGGAAGAACAACGACAATCACCGTCCCATAATGTATTCAAGCTGGATTTGTCGCCAGTCATATAGCCAATAATTTCAGCTTACTATACAACTGAGCATTGTGGCCTAGGGGAAAGGCGCCGGGCTCATAACCCGGAGGTACGATCTTCCCGTTAACTCCACTACCAGAATTCAACTAACTCCTCATCCAGATCCCTGGATCGAAACCAGGCAATGCTAAATTCTTTTTTTTCTCCCGCTATTCTACTTTTTATAAGTGGAGATTTATTTCTCAACTAGAGGGAATTAGTGTTGGTAGAGTATCTTTTTTCCTCTGTTCTCTCTTTCCTACCTTGTCTTGTCGGTCTCATTATAATATTTAGGGATTTAAAAGAAAGACACTCTACCAACACTAATTCCCTCTGGTTAAGAAATAAATCTCCACTTGTAAAAAGTAGAATAGCGGGAGAAAAAAAAAGAATTTAGCATTGCCTGGTTTCGATCCAGGGATCTGGATGAGGAGTTAGTTGAATTCTGGTAGTGGAGTTAACGGGAAGATCGTACCTCCGGGTTATGAGCCCGGCGCCTTTCCCCTAGGCCACAATGCTCGGGTGTAGACGATACGCCATATTTTTAAACCAGAGTCTTTAAGAGGCCGTCCTGGCATATGACATACACAATTTACCCGAAAGGAATATCAGAATCATTGTCAGGAAACATTGCCCAACTAATCCAAGGTCCAAGAAATATAATTATACTGTACAATGGGAAAAGGCCTTCCTCCAATCTTTGTTTCCATCTGCTGGCCCTAAAATCCCTACCGCAACGAGAGTCGAATTAGCGAGTGGACCATGTGAATTCATTCGCACTTTCATAGAAAGCCCACAAAGTGGGCCGCCCCAAAAAAATAAGGTCAAAAAGAACAGCGATTTAGCATTGCCTGGTTTCGATCCAGGGATCTGAAGATGGAGTTAGTGCCTGATTCACTCGGTATATTGAGAAGACGAATTCGTACCTCCGGGTTATGAGCCCGGCGCCTTTCCCCTAGGCCACAATGCTCTGATTGGATAACTATCCTTATTTTGAAACTGTTCTTTGACTTAGGACAAAGAAAAGCGCTTGACTGGCCGTGTTGGCTACAACAATTGCTTTTCTTTTTAATTCTGACTCCCTCTCATTTGTTCAGATTCTTCCTCCCAAGACTGGTTTCCGCCATATGTCCAAGGATGGGTATTGTCAAACAGACTTTGGCTTCCACCGGAGTAATATAAAACTTTGCATGTTCAAAATGGTCTGTTACTATTACTGGCGTTTCTCGGATGGCGATGTGTATGTCCACAAATGGACTCACCAGTGCAGGTCTGTTGGAAAATCGTCTATGAGTACAGGCCTCTTACTTCCCCTCAACTCTATAGGCCCCTTTTCTAGTTATCTATCAATATAAGTTGCTGCTGGGACGTCTATCTTTCCCAGCGAGGGATTGCAGCTTTTGAACTGGGGGAAAACCCCCCTAATCCCGCTTTAAGTTCTTTGTTGTCTATTGGTAATTACTATTTAATGAGAAGTATGCATTGGGAAGGAACCCTTGCCTACTCACCATTCTGAAAGACTCGTACTACTATATCGTAGTAATGATTATTCTGCCGGTCCCGTGACATTACGCTCACCGCTGCATCAAGGCCGTTTAGGGACTGTCCCAGAGAACAGTGCCACGTTATCGCGCAGGCCTACAAGAGCGACCCTTATCAGGTATATTTACTCTGCTTCGCTCCGCAAATAAGCTTCTGAATTTATTGTAGATATTGGTATTCAACCCCTCCTTAAACCCCCTTCTCTCTTATTGTTGTGGTGCTCAACGAAGCCTTAGCAATGACCGTGTGTGGGCATTCCGTATGACGATCTGCAATATTGCTATCCGATATCGTAGTAGTAGTGGTAGTAGTGGTATTGGCAATTTATACTCCGATTATTAGCTCTGTCCGGACTCTTCCAGAGTCTGACATCTACTAGTTATATAACTACGCCGTTATTATATGATGAAACAAAACCAACCGCATTCATCTCAAACACCACAAAAACCGGGTTCAGAGTCTTATTGTAAAGGATTTTCAAGAATTAGTACTATTTAAAAAATCTTAAATTAATAGATTAGAATAAGTATAAAACAATTAATCTTAAGTCATTAGAAAAGAAGTAAATATTATTGATAAATATGTACTAATAGTATTTTAATAAATTCTTTTAGAATTAAAGAGTTTTATGTTAAATTAAGAGAATTAATTATGTTATTAAAATACTATTAGATTATATTAATTTGAATAAGATAAGTAATTAATTACAAAATTAAATAATAGGAGTTAGATAGAGTTAGATATATTATTAAATTAAATCTAATCTTTTTATACAATATTATTATTTAAGAGATTTTAAAGAACATATTTAATTTAAAATATAAATTATTATTATTATTTATTTGAGAATTTAATTTTCTAAGAAATAGAAAGATTTGAAAACTAATTAATTTAGAATAAATCAATTTTTTTTAGAAATATTTCTTAATTCTTTATATTTAAAATCTTTAATAATGTTATAAACTATTTTAAATATAATAAAACTCTAGAATTAACTTAATAAAGATTCTATTAGTCTCTTCTGGATTTCTTTTTTAAATTAATATTTAGTCAACATTTTATAATAGTCTGAATATTATATCTATTATTCTTTTTAATTTTTAATTTAGATTTATAGTCAAAGTAAGCTTATAAATTCAAATTATAAATTATAGTTATACGAGAAATGATTAAATATATATATATTAAGATAATCAGAAAGAGAAATATAATTAATAATAGTAACAATATAGTAATAATTTAATATAAAATTAATTTTTAGAGATTATTTATTTTCAAATCTTCTTTTAATATATTTTAATATTTATTAGTTATTAATCTTATTAGTATAAGAAGACTTAATTCAATATTATAGAAATAAATAAGCTTTAATAAAATAAGCCTCTTTAATTCTTTAAATTATTAGAAATTCTGAAATATATTAGATCTATCTATAATAAAGCTCTATTAATTTCTAATTAATTTAGGTATAGAGTTTCTTTAATTATCTATTAAATATTAATAATATATGATAGAACTCAACTATTATTAATTATTAAATAAGAAAACTGAATTTATAGATCTATTATAGTCTTTTTATATATAGAATTTCTATAATAATCTATATTATATACATAGGGTGACAAAAGTCTAGCAACACTCTAATTTCCTATATCTTAAATTAAATATTCTACAATTAATCTATATAATATAAACTAAGTATCAAATACTAATAATACTATCTATGATAGTATTTTATATATATATTCAATTTAATTTGAAGAATACTAGAGGTACTATAAAAAATGATTCTAATAATATAGTAATAGTTTATTTGAATTCTTTAAATATCTTCTATAAATGAAATTTAAGCTTTAATATTTTTTAATATAAAATCTATATCTCAAGTTTATATTTAGAAAGTTTATAAAAATATGAATATTGTTTATTTAAATAACTCTTATATGTTATTATATTCGAATAATGAATAAAACCAAGTAAGTAAAGAATATTTAGAAGAATACTTATTAAATAGATAATATATCTTTCTATTGTACTATAATCATATTATATATAATTCCTCTTAATGAAAAATATATATGATATTATTATTTTAAAAAATATAAAAATAAGAATTTCACTTCAGTTAATATAATTGAAAAATAGAATAAAATCTTATCTAATTAGAGATCTATAGAGATTCTTCTCTTTCTTTTTTTCTTCAAGTTTAAATTTTTTCTTTTAATATATAATTTATTATTTGTCTATTCTAGTTTCTTTAAAATTATATAATTATGAATTTCCCTTTTAATTTTTATATAAATAAGAAGCTCTTTCATTGTATTGATATATATTATTAATGGAATTTTCGTTATATTAAAATCTGTATTTAGATTATTGATTTAATAATTATTATTTTAATTTTAGTTTTATATTTTTCTATTAATCATATAGAATAATATATTAATGAACTAAAATAATAACTAATTTATTATTTTCATAATATATCGTTATTACTTAATTTAATTGAGAAGATAAAATTAAGAAATATTATTTTTCTTAAGCTATTCAATACCAAAAAAACTTAATAATACAAAAGATTATTTATATTACTATTGAGAAGAATAAGTATATTAGAAGTTAAAAGCTAATAAAGATTACTTTTTTTATAAATAACTATAAGATCTATTATATCTTAATATAGATTATTAATTATGTAGTAATAATACTATTCTCTAATTTCCAAGAGAATTATCTTAATATATCTATTATAGTAGATAAAATCTTTAATTTTCTATAGAATTAACTTATAATTATTAAATCATTAGATATTAGAGAGAGCTTTAAACTTTTTAATAAATGGATATTATTAAGTATTAAGAATTTATATCTATATTTCAATACTTAGTTAATCAATTATATTTTTCTATTAAATTTTAAAAGAATAAAAGGAATTATTTATATTTGAAGATATTTTCTTCTATAAGTAATTAATAGAAAAGTTTAAAAAATAATTAAAATCTATATTATAGAGAATTTATATTAAAAATTTATTATTCTATAAACAAATCTATTTATTTCTCTAATTTTAATAATAGAAGAACTACTAGAAGGTAACCTATAGTTCTATATAGATTATTATAAGTCAAATATAATAACAAAGAAAAAGAATTATTTAATTTCTCTGATTAATAAAATCCTCAAATAATTAGATAAAACTCAATAATTTACTATATTTAGTATTGATTAAGACCTTTACTATATTTAAGTTTAGAATTATACTCTTTCGAGTAATAGAAAACTCTATAATATTTTAATATTATATAAATAATACTTTATATAATTTTCTTAATATTATAATTATTCTTTTTATTAATGATATTTTAATCTATTTAAGGAATTTAAATTTCTATAAATAAGATAAAGTATTTTACTCTATAGTAAGTATAATATTTATGTTTCTTTCTATCTTTATTATACTACTTCTTTTTTTAATAAATTATATTTATATTATATTATGATTATAATATCTTATATTTCTAGAATTTCTCAATATTCTAGAATAAAAACTTCTCTGATCTAAATTAGACTTAATATATATTTTCAGTTTCTTTAATAGCTTTGATATATAAACTCTAATAGAATATTCTATTTTTTGAATATTATTTTTCTTAGTATTATATTTAAATTAAATATATTAAACTTAATAGTATTATTAAACTAGAGAATAAATTATATATAATTCTTATTTAAATCTCTTATATAATATCTTATTCTAATTCAAATTTTATTGATTATCTTATTATAGAAAGCTATATTATACTATTCTTCTGAGAGTTTATACTTTCTATTTTAATATTATATATTGAGAGAAATTATAAATTTATATACTAATTAATAATATATTGAGTATTATATTATAGACTAATTAATAATATATTGAGTATTATATTATAGATTTATATTATATATTAGATTTTTAGAAAAATTTATTAAATTATAAAGATCTTTTTATTAAATAGAATAAATATCTATTATAATTATTAAAATATAATCCTAATAACTAAATAAAAACTCTTCTATTTTTATAAGACTAACTATAAACTATAAGTATTTTCTTTAGCTTAGTGAGTTATTATAAGTAGTAAACTTAATAAATTACTATTTAATATACTACTTCTTTTATAAAGTTATTTTCTTTTAAAATTTTATTATTTAAACTATACATAAATAGTAATAAATTTTATATTTACTTAGTATAATAGACTTTATATAGATTAATTTATTCTATATTAATAAGACATTTTATCTAGAGTTATTTACCTATTTTACTATTCATCAATTTCCTTTATAAGATTTCTAAAAATCTCGATATTGAGAAATATGATATTTTTATTGTCTATAAACTAATAATACTATCTATGTTTAATTAAATAATCTATAAATATATTAAGATCTATTCTACAAATAGTAATATTTCTAATTATATAATTTTTAAGATAATATATATTAGAAACTAGAAGTATATTTTAATTATAGAAAATAAAAACTAATAAAATAAATTTTTTATTATATTTATTATATATTGTAGTAGGGTTTCTGCCTTCTACTACCGCCTATTCTAGTATATAGAGCTCGCGTCTATATATTCTAGTTTAGTAAGAAACATAACTCCAGTTTACACTTCAACTCTTCATTTCTAGTCTATTTACGAACTCTACACCTTTAGTATAGCCTGTAGCCCGCAGTCCTGTCTCAGTTCATCTCTTCAACTCGGTTCTCTTCAGTGAACCTGCTATGAGTACTCCGCTATTTCATATAGTAATAAGAGTAAGACCCAACTTGCAATAACTACTCCAAATTAAGAGTAACTAAAGGGAAATTGAGGCGGGACTACAATAAGTGAGTAAGGCTTTTGATTCTGATAACTACTGTGCTAAAATTGGAAAGTCAGTATGATTTCTTATATATTAGTGTAATGCAGTACTTCTCAGAGAGTTAGAGAAGATTAAACAGTTCTATAGCAGTTCTACAGAGAGAACTTCAGTTAATCGAGTTATTATCGTAATTACAGAACTCTAGACTATCGATATATTGTAGTTACTATGGTTATAATTCAGTTTTTGTTGTCAGTTATTATTATTGATTATTGTTATCAAGTATTTTATAGAGTCTAAGATTTTAGAAGTTAGTAAGGTATTAATTACCTGTAGAGTAAAAAGATTTGAGAATTTGTGTATTTCTTTGAGCTTGAGAACTATATATACTGTCTTAAAGGACTAATTATTGCTATTGTTGAGTTGAGTTGAGTTTGGATTTGTCTCTGCTACTATCTCTGCTGCTTTTGTCAGTTCTGTTAAAGCTAGTATTATTTCTAGTCCTGTTGTTACTGGTTTCTATTATATCTAGTGTTACGGACCCACAGGGGGCAGTCGCAGATTAAGCACGGAGAACCAATCGCTTACTACGCAGGAACGCCCAGAACTTAGGATCACGTGGATCTTGGGAAGGTGACTATCGCAGAATATTAGTCAGTATAAGACTGACAGTATCCCCAGGCGGAGTTCATCGAGTGATGAACTTCTGTACATCGGGTGATGCGCGGAACGCATCAAGCGATGAACCCGAGTACATCGGGCGATGAGCGAAGGATGGATATATAAGGACACTCATTCAGCATCATGTATTTAGTTCTTCGCGTTCAATCTCTTATTGTTACTTAAGACCCAGATTGGAATACGACAAATTGTTCTTGTTTATTATCTGACGAATCACCTTAACGACGAGGGGAGATCCATAAGAACCTGACCTCGCCGGCGCTACTCTATTCAGCACCTCCTTTACTAAGCAAGACCTCTAAGGACTTGAGTGTATAAGGCCTGTTGCCGTGTGTGATCGGTAGGCATCACAACAGAGTGACGAGACAACCTTGGGGTGACGAGTATCCAAGAGAAGTATTACCCTTTGAGGACAAACTCATAGTGCCTGATAAGCAGTGCGTGACATCTAGGAGTTATAAGATCTTATTAATGTGGTTATTGACCAGGAAATAGTCGATATTATAGGAAGGGTCGTATGTAGTGGGGTTTCTGCCTCCTACTACCACCTATTCTAGTATATAGAGCTCACACCTATGTGTTCTAATTTAGCAAGAAACATAACTCCAATTTACACTTCAACTCTTTATTTCTGGTCTATTTACAGACTCTACGCCTTTGGTGTAGCCTGTAGCCCACAGCCCTATCTCAGTTCATCCTTTCAACTCGATCCTCTTCGATAGACCTACTACAAGCGCTCCGCTATTTCAATATATATATATATATATATTAATTAGCATAACTTATAATCAAAATTATATTATTTCTAAATTCTTAAAATTATAATATAATAAAATAACTCTAAAATATAATTCAAATATTTATATGTTCAATAAAAAATAGTTATTATAATATTTTGATAGTTTCAATAATAAGTAGTATTTATATTAATATATTATAATAACTATAGAAAATAATAAGACTTTTCTAATTTCTAATATTTTAAATCTTTATCAAAATAAAAGAGAAATTTTAGATATAATAGTAATAATTCAAAAATAAATATAAAACATATAAACTTTATTATTGACATAGTATAATAACTAAACAATACTATATATATATATTGTATATATAGAGTTATTAGTAGCTCTTCTAACCAACAATTATAGAACTATTCTGAGAATAGCTTATTTAAGAAGCCATTATTTACTGATTTAGTATTATATCTTAATTATTAGATACTAATCTAACTATATTCTGTAGATATTATAGAAGAGATTCTAATAGTTATGCTTCTTTTCAAAGAGTTATATTTGTATAATTCTTACCATTAAACTATCTATATTTTATTATATTCTAATTATATATAAACTATAAATTTTCTTCTATATATCTATTATAGCTAAGTCTTTAAATAAAAATCATTTCTAGAAAAAATAAAGAAGTTATAGCGATTTCTATAGTTAACGCTATTTATAGTTACCTATTCTTTTTATTTTATAAGATATTTGGATTCTTTATACTTTTATCAATAATAGATTTAGTATATTTAAATTATATATTATATATATATAGTAAATCTATCTGATTTAACTATATCAAACAATATAGTTTCTATCCATTATTAGTATTATTTTCAATACCAACAGTAATAATTCAGAAGTAGAGATATAAATAACATAGCTCAAAGTACATTAACTTTTATTTCAAATTTCAAATTTTTCTTTCTTAAGTTCTTTATTTCCGTTATATTTCAAATTATATTTTATTTTAAATATTTAGTTTATATGGTATTATTTGAATATAAATTATTTTAATAAGCTATCTTCTCTCTTCTTACGTAGTATTTCTATTCTGTTTATGTATTTAATCAATTGTATAATAATATTTCTATATTCTAATTATATCTTTATAATATCTATATTGTCTATTATCTTTAATAAAACTATTTCTATAGAGACTAATAATTCTATTATTCTTATAATATTAGAAGAAAGTCTCTTTTGAGAAAAGCAAAAGATATTATTAATATTCTTATATACGAAGTTAAAAAGCTTTTATCTAGATAGTAGTATAAATTCTTTGAATATATATATTTAAATATATTTATATTATAATTATATATACAAGGTACTACGGCTGCCTCCTATAACGCGGCCTAGTCCCTTTTAGACCCAGGACCCCGGGAAGGGAGACCCTGACCAGTTGTCAAGAAGATATGGAACTTTGATGGGCTAAACTGGCAGAACTACCCGTAGGCAGTGTTAAAGAATGGCATACAGTACGGAACGGTGATTGGCCCAGGAGCTGCGGAACAGCAGTGATTGGCCATGCCATATGACCTTCCGCAATGTAGTTTACTGATTAAATATGATTGAAATAGTTAAAATATTAATATTATATTTATATTCTTAGTGATTATTAATACCATTATACATTTTAAAAAATATTCAAGTAATAGTTTATTGTTATATTTCTTTTAATATTTCTTTTTAAATTTAGAATTATATTAAATTATATCACTAGATAGAAAACATATAATGATAACAATTATTATTTAAAGAAATTATTTTACTGAAATTATAATTTATTATTATTAGTATTCTTTATTTTTATTTTAAAGTCTTTCCTATTTTCTAAATATTTTTAACTATTTATAGTCCTTATGGACTTTATTTTAACTTTATAGACTATATTAATTTTCTTATAATTCTTACTATAAATTTCTCTTTTTGTTTCTCTTATAGTTATTTAATATAGTTAAATTATTTATAATTTCTTAATTTCCTTCTATTATTTTTTTATTAGACTAACCTATTTATTTCATACAATTTCTTTTATTATTATAGTTCTTTTCATAATTTAATATAATCTAATATACTATATATTTAGATTTTTTATTAATAAGTACTAATCTAAATATATTTTATAAGATAGCTTTCTAATATGAGACTCTAATATTAATATATAATATATTAAATAGAATTCTTAATAATATAGAAATAGTTTTAACTTGTATATTTAATATATATTTCTTTATTATTTCAAATACATTTAGTATACTATTATCTCTTACAATTATTTTAACCAATTTTTATATATTAATTCTATAAGCAAATCTAATTATTAATCTTAAAAGACATATTCTTATAGTTTTGATTTATATATTATTTTATTATGTTTTCTATATCTCTTTACTATATAAAGTAAGTTGTATTACTTTATTATCTAGTATTTTATTAATATTAATATAAAAATATATATTATGAATAGTTATCTTATCTAGTTATTATATTTCTAATTTATTATATTATTCCCCGATTAGAACTAATTCTAATTCTAAAATTATATAAAATTTACTCTAATTAATGTTAAATTTGCCTAATCTAAATTTATTATTATTGTCTTTCTTTAGTAAATTTTCTATTCTATTTTAGAACTATAATTTGAGCTTCTATAGCTATATCTTTAGTGGATTTTAATAGTAATAGTTAAATAATTAAATAAAATTACTTTAGAATCTTAAAAGAATTTATAATCTAGTAATTAATCTTTTTTAATACCTAATTCATTTTAAGATATTTAGTTAATAGTATAATATAGTTATCAATTATTAAATTAACTTTATACTTTTTTTAATTTACTTGTTCTTATAAGTATTTATATATATAATGGATTCTACTCTGTTTTAGTATCTTTCCCAATAGAATATTTATAATAATATTTATTTTTCTAATATAATAATTTATTATACAATTTACATTAATAGAATTATTAAGTCTATTTGATACTTAAATAATCAGATGTTAATCAAGATTTATATTCATTGATTCTATTTTCTATTTTTTTTAATAAAATATATATAGTTACTCATAATTCTTAATTATAACGTTATTTAAGTGTTTATATTATTTTTTTATTTTTTAAAACAAAGCTATAGAGTATTAGTAATAATTAAGTTATAGTTATTTAATATAACTTCAATTAGTTTCTTCAAAAAAACAATTTTAATCTATATTTATAAAATATTCTTCTTTTTTGGAAAAATAATTATTAGAAAGACTGAAAAAAAACTGGATTTCTCTTATTATTATAAATATAGATTAAAAGATAAATAATTACATATAATATATTATTATAATATTGAAATAAATCTTTGAAGATATTTATAGATAGTTAAATATAAAATATATATTATGATAAATTGAAATTCTATTTAGACTTAAGTTTTAATTGATAGTCAGATATAGAGTAGTTTTATCAATTAAAAATAAATAAAGTAATATTTATATAATATTAATATAGAACTTATTAGATAGCTTATTGCTATTAATAGATCTAATATTTATATTTTGAATACTTATAATTTAAATATTAAAAGTAGAAAAAGAGTAGAAAATATAGAAAGAGTAATAAGAAAATATAATATTTTCTATAAATAATAAGAACTTATTAAATATAAACTTTTAGTATTGATATTATATTAAGAAATATTAAAATTCAAATTTATTTAATAGAAAGTATTCTAAAAAAGACTTTTTAATAAATTATTATATTATTATCCAAGTTTATTCTTTTAATTTCTCTATAAATATTAAAATAAGACTCGATATTTAAATAATATATTATAATAGACTAAAAAAGTATTTAATATTTATTAAGCTATTACAATTTTAATAATAATATAATAGATCTTCATAAATATTAATAATAATACTATAGAAAGCCATTATTTAATATAATATTATATAGTAATTTTATTTATTTTATAATTAATAGATAATAAATATATTAAATTATATTATTAAAGATCCAATTAAGATAAATTAAACTATAGAGAACACATTTATAAAATATAAGAATTCTGTATTTATATTAAATATAAAGAAAGAAATATATTTGAATAAATTAGAGAATCTAATATCTAGAGATATAAGATAATTAATTATATTAAGAACTTTTCTATTTATTATTTTAAAATTCTCTAAACTTTAGCTTTAATAGTTAGGGACTAGTATAATATAAAAATACTATTAAATTCTACTAGAAATTTAGTTTAAAATAACTTTATAGTTAATATTATATTTTATTATTTATTAATACTATACTAATTAGATAGAATATTTACTTATTTATAATTTAAAGATTTCTTTAATTCTATTTTCTGAAATAGATTTTAAATTATAAAAAATTAATTATAAAATTATATTAAATTCCTATAATTTAATTTTGATTACTATATTAAATAGATTTTACATTTATTATCTAGATTGGAATCTTAACTATAAATATTATTATTTCAATATTTGAGAATTTTAGAATTTCTATTAAAATTAATAATATAGTTTATTGAATCTCTTTCTGAAAATATTTCTAATTATTTAACTTAGCATTTATTATTATTAGAATTATTATCCTATAGATAAAGATATTTCTTTTAATAAGAAATTATGTAATAGATAAGATATTACTAAAGTTTTTTAAAGTTAAGTTTTCTATAAATAATAATAATATTATTATCTTCTATCTTATCTTAAAATAATTGTTTACTTTTTTTACTTTTCTAATATTTATTTAATATTTTATTTTTACTCTAAATTTATTATAATATTTTAATATTAAAAATATATCTAATTAATAAGTAATTTATAAATAAATAATGATTTAAATTAAAATAAAATTTTATATAATTATAATTGAATTTAATATAAAATTATATTAAAGTATCTAAATTATATTAGAAAAGAAAAATACTTTTTAAATATAAATTAATAAATCAATTTAAAGTTAAAAGAATTTTTTCAATTAAATTTCTATTTCTATAGAAACTAATTCTATTATTAATAGAATAGTAGATAAATCTACCTTTTCTATAAGAACTCAAACAAGATTTTTAATATTTTTATATAAGAGATGAGATAAAATCTTATTTAAATAATATTATAAGCTATTTTAACCATATATATCTAAAAACTTTCCTATTTAAAAAATATATATCAAGTTACAATATTAAATTCAATGTATACATTAATAGAAAACTTATAATATTAACTATTGTGACCTAAACAAGATATTTGATTCTATTTCTATTCTTAAATAATAATTTATTTATAAGATAATAGAAAGAGTTATCTTTATAATTTTCTTTTTATATTAATTTATAATATTAGAATCTTATTTATTTTAAAAAGTCGAATAGAATATAGAAATAGTATTTTATTCTTTGTTAATTTCAAATTTCTAGTTCAAATAATAATAAATTATTTATATTTAAATCCCATATTCTTATATTTTTATAGTATTTTATATATATTTTGAGATTAGTTTATTAAGATTTTATAAGTTTATTACATAATTTATAAAGATAATTTACATAATTTCCTATTATTAATATCTTTTTTTTATTAATACTAATCTTAATAGTAGTACAAAAGGAAAAATTATATCTAAATAGGATTTAATAAAAGAATATTCTAATTATAGTATTAGTTATATTATTATAAGTAAATTTAACTATATAAAGAAATATAAGCTAATTGTTATATTTAAAGAAGTCTATAATAGAATTATTATCATATAATTATAATATTAACTATTAAAAATTCTAAATAGAAGAAATAAAGAAAGAATCTTTAAAGAATCTAAACGTACTTACAATAAATATACTAATATATATAATATATATTCTATATATATATATATATATGTATGTATGTATTTCATAGATTAATCTTAGATAAACTCAGCCTGAGAATAAAATAATTAGTTATAGAACTACTAGCTTAATAGCTACTGTTCTAATTCTAGTCTTATATTCTTCTACTAACTATATTTAGTAGTATATTGATAAGCTTAAATAGTAAATAGCTTTATTACTATAGTAATATACTACTATTACTGGATCTAATAAAGATAGAAATAAGAAATATCATTCTACAAAACCACCTAATTCTAAAAAGCTTATTTGTAGAAGAAAAACTTTGAATCAATATTGAAAATCATAGATATATTAGAAATTAAAAGCTAATAAAGATCACTTCTCTATAAATGAATATAAAATTTATTATATCTTGATATAGTTTACTAGTTATATAATAATAGTATGATTTTCTTATTTCTAGGATAATTATTTAAATATATTAATTACTATAGATAAAGTCTTTGATTTTCTATAGAGCTAGTTTAAAGACATAAATTAGATTACTCAGTATTAATAAGAGTTCTAGGTATTCTAGTAGAAAGAATACTAATAAGTATTAAGGATTTATATATCTTTTTATTAAGTTCTCAAAGAATAAGATGTAGTTAAAGTTATTTTATTAGATTTAGTAGAATATAGGAATTACTAAGTATAATTCTACTATCTTTTTTATTTAATTTGAGAAATTAGTATTTATTTAAGTAGATATTACTTCTAAATCTACTAGTAAAATATATTTTATTCTTCTAGATTTTATATTAAAAACTCATATTAAAACTGAAACTAAAGTCAAATAAAAAATAACAATCTTTAGTATTTTTCATTTCTATAATTAGTATTTCAAAATCTTAGATTTAATTGTTAGTTAGTAGAATTCAATTGTATATAAAACATTAGAATATTTTATTGTTATATATTTTAAACTTAAGAAATTAACTTAAATCTAGATCTAGATAAGAGAATTAAGAAAGTCTTAAGAATAGTTGAGATTCCCTTTGAAATGAATTTAAAAACTAGAATATTTAAATTAAGTTTTCCATCTAGATAGCCTCTTATAGAAAGATATAGATAAGAATTATATTTAAATGTTATATTCTATAGACTTTATATTTTTATATTTAGTAGTTTTAATAGTAAAGTTAACTATATTTTTAATTCTGATTCCTTTTAATAATAGAATAAATATAAGTATCTTAATTTAAGGAATTCTAATTATAAAATTAGAAAATAAACGGTTTATTAAGTATTATTAAATTAAGTTTCTATATAAGATATAATATAAAATAGAGCTCTAGAGAATCTTTTTTCTAAGTCTATTTGACTTATCTTTATAATAGATAGTCTACTATTTAAATATTGAAATAGCAGAGTACTCATAGCAGGTCTACCAAAGGGGACTGAGTCGAAGGGATAAACTGAGATAGGACTGCGGGCTATAAACTATACTGAAGACATAGAGTCCGTGAATAGACTAGAAATAAAGAGTTAAAGCGTAAACTGGAGTTATATTTCTTACTAAATTAGAATACATAAGTACGAGTTCTATATACTAAAATAGACAGTAGTAGAAGGCAGAAACCCCACTACATATAACCTTCTCTATAATATTAACTATTCTCTAATTAATAACCATATTAACAAGACCTCATAACTCCTAGATACAACAGAAACCAGTAATAACAGGATTAGAAATAATACTAGCTTTGACAGAACTGACAAAAGTAGTAAAGATAGCAGCAGAGATAAATCCAAACTCAATTTAACTCAATAATAGTAATAACTAGTTCTCCAAGACAGTATATATAGTTCTTAAGCTCAAAGAAATATATAAATTCTCAAATCCTTTTACTCTATAGGCAATTAATATCTTACTAACTTCTAAAACCTCAGACTCTGTAAAATACTTAATAATAATAACTAATAACAATAACTAATAACAAAAACTAAATTATAACTATAGTAACTATAATATACTAATAGTCTAGAGTTCTGTAATTATAATAATAACTCAATTAATTGAAGTTCTTTCTATAAAACTACTATAGAACTATTTAATCTTCTCTAACTCTCCGAGGAGTACTATATTATACTAATATACAAGAAATTACACTAGTTTTCCTAGTTATTAGGGTCAAAAGCCTCACTCACTTATTACAGCCCTATCTCAATTCCCCTTCAACCACTCTTAATTTAGAGCAGTTATTGTAAGTCGGGTCTTACTCTTATCACCATATAAAATAGCAGAGTACTCATAGCAAATTCACTAAAGGAGACTGAGTCGAAGAAATAAACTGAGACAGAACTGCAGGCTACAAACTACACCAAAGGCGTAGAGTCCGTGAATAGACCAGAAATAAAGAGTTGAAGCGTAAACTGGAGTTATATTTCTTACTAAACTAGAACACATAGGCACGAGCTCTATATACTAGAATAGATAGTAGTAGAAGGCAGAAACCCTACTATAGTATCTATTAAGCTAATTAGCTTCTATTTTTATATAAATTATTAGTAACTATATATATAAACTATAAAATTTACTTTTAAAGTATAGTAAGTCTATAAAATAAAATCTCTATTAGAGAATACTTCTATCTTATTATAACTATAATAATTATATTTATTGTAATTCTATCTATTGCTATATCCACTATATTACTATAAGAAGAATAGATAAATCAGACTATTACTGATTTATAGTAAATATACTTAAGTTAAAAATAATATAAAAAGAAGTAAAAAATTCTGAATCTCTTGAGACTATAAGTAGTTTCATAGTATAATTAAATCTCAATAAGCAATATATTACACACTGCTTATCAGACACTATGAGTTTGTCCGCAAAGAGTAATACTTCTCTAGGATACTTATTACCCCAAGGTTGTCTCATCACTCTGTTATAATACCTACCAATCACACACGGCAACAGGCCTTATATAGTCAAGTCCTTAGAAGTCTTGCTTAGTAAAGGAGATACTAAATAGAGTAGTGCTGGCGAGGTCAGGTTCTTATATATCTCCCCTCGTTATTAAGATGATTCATCAGATAATAAACAAGAACAGTAGTTATATTCCAATCTGGGTCTTAAGTAATAGTAAGATAAAAATGATTAAATATGAAGAACTAAATACATAATACTAAATGAGTATCCTTATATATCCATCCTTTGCTTATTACCCAATATACTCAGATCCATCACTCAATATATTCAATATATTGCCCGATGTACAGAAGTTCATTACCCAATAAACTCCACTTGGGATATTACCAGTCCTATGCTGACTAATATCCTGCGATAGTTATTTTCCCAAGACATTCTTTCCGCGATTAGGTCCTTCCTAGGATCTACGTGATCCTAGGAACTGGGTATTCCTGCGTAGTGAGTGATTAGTTCTCTGTGCTTAATCTGCGACTGTCTCCTGTGGGTCTGTAACACAATATAGTAAAAATAAGAAGAGATTAGAAGATTATTAATTATAAAGAGCTATGGTAAAGCTAATTTAATAGAGTGGTACTATAATCTGATATTGATAATCTTAAAGGGGATAAAAGACTAGAGACTACAGGAGTAATCTAATATCTAATAACAGATAGTATAGAACAGTAGTAAATAGAGTATGTAATATAGCATACAGAGAAGAAGAAGATTGGGCAGGTTAAGAGACCTGTTAAGATATCGGGTGTAATTTGTTACAATAAGTATCTTAAATTAATTATATTTATAGCTTCTTTGATTTCATTATCTAAATATATTTACAATATCTCAATAAATTTCTACTATTTAACTAGTACTTTAATAGATTAATCTTTATAGTAACTTTATTAGAGACTTAACAATTATTCTTATATAGAGTATTAGTATACTAAGTATATATCTTATTATTCTATTATATATTGTCTTATAACTATTGGAACTTACTATTTTTAAAGATATATACTAATAATATTTTACTTTCTAGCTAGAAAGTTACTATTTTAAAACAACTATAGTCTTTATAAAAATTACTTAAATATATTAAATATAAATTAACTTATTTTTAAATAATATATAAATATATATAGAAATACAATTATTATTTATATTCTATAGTAAATCTTATTCTTATTATAATAATATATCTAGTTATACTACTTATTTATCTAGTCAATATTATAGTTCAAAATTAAACTCTTCTACTAAATCAATCTATCTTATCTATTTCTTATTTAACTAGTATTTCTAATAGAAATACTATAGATTCTTATGATTAATTATAATAGTAAATCTCTTAATTATTTTTAACTCTGTTCTCTATTACTTTAATAATTTATTATTATAAATTTTATTATTATAAATTTTATAATTAACTTCTACTAGTAATAGCTTAAAATAGAAGAGATATATATATAGTTTTAAAATACTATTATTCTATATTTGAGATAATATAATTTCTATTATCTATTCTAATATATTAATCTCTAATAAAGTCTCTCAATCTTTCTTAAACTATACTAAAATTAATACTATAATAAAGAGTTTCTTTAATTATTTAAAATTTCTTTAGTATTCTATATTCTATATAAATATTGTTTTTTTATATATTAAAACTACTAATAGATAAACTAGCTTTATAAAATCAGAAATAAAGATTTAATAGAAATTAGTAAAATCTATAAAACTTCAAATATTTCTAAGAGTCTTAAGAGTCTTCTATATCTTAATTACTTTAATCGTCTTTAAATTTATTATAAAGCTTTTATCTATCTTGATAATAAAACTCAAATACTTTATTAATTTCTACTTAAATTCTAACTTCTTAATATTATACTAAAGTTCTATGTCTTAAAGCTATTATAGTATATATACTATTTTCTATTAATAGTTTTCAAGAATTCTACTAGAGTAGATAATAATATTATCTATATAAACTAATTTAAAATTATTAAGAAACTTATATAATATATAATTAATATTTTATTAGAATAAAACTAATATATTTATTAACTTAAATAGTATTATATTCTACTTAAATAATTTATATTATATATAAAAGACTATTTTATACTTTTCTTCTAATTATATTCTAATTTTATAAAATATAGTAATAATATTAAGCTTTATAAACTATTTTACTATTAATATATTATATAATATCTTACAAATTAATAAAAGGGAATATCAATTCTTTTCCAGTTCTTAATAATTAATATAGAAATAGATTCTATCTCTAGATTTTCAAACTAGTTAAATTAATAAAGCTATTAACAATTAGTTAATATAGATAAAGTTCTTATCTAGTAAATTAGTTAATATTTTCTATAATATTAATAACTCTTTTTTATTTATTTTATATAATAGTTTATATAGTAGAGATAATTTATTACTATTTATATATTTTTTTTATAGAATTCTATAATTAATACTAGATTAGTTTAAAACTAGTTTATTAACTAGCTCTTAACTAAAAATCTTTAACTACTTTTAGAAGTATATAGAAAACTTAGTTTTTAGATCTATTGTTATTTTTAGTTTTAGTATCTTCTTAATATTAGATAGTAAAATACAACTGATAATTAACTATATATCTTAATAATAACTATTAATTATCTATTCTATCTATTCTATCTATTCTATCTATTCTATCTATTCTATCTATTCTATCTATTCTATCTATTCTATTTATTCTATCTATTCTATCTATTCTATCTATTCTATCTATTCTATCTATTCTATATCTATCTTCTAAATTATAGGATATTTTATACTATATAAACTAATTAAGTAATCTATATAATTCTAATAATATATTTTACTACTATTCTATATATAGATATTAATATATTCTAGATTAGCTAAGTTTTTTCTATAGACTTAAAATCTTTTATAGGTATTCTAAAATAAGTTCTTCTAATTATTCTAAAATAATATAAGTAAATATATAGTCTTACTAATAGTTATATATTAATATTAAAGTAGATAGTATAAATAACCTACTCTATCTTTAGAATAACTCTATTAAATAGTATTTAATAATTTAATCTAATATATAGAAGATTTAATATAGAAGAAAGAATTTTATTTATTAATATATAAATATTAATACTACTATTTGTTAGAATTTTGACAAATTGTTAACTATTTAATTATATATTAATATAAAACAACAATATAACTTCTTTCTTCAATTGTTTAATTCTCTTTAGCTTCTATTTATAATTAAGAGTAGAAGCTATATATTTTTTAAGTCAGAATCTTTAACCAAATTATTATTCTTCTAATTATTATAAGTAATTTCTTAATTAATCTTCTTCTTAGCTTCTTTCTTGATAGTATTATATATAATATATATATAGTTTATTAGACTAAATCTCTATATTGGAATAAGAGAATAGGTTCTAATTCTATATCTATTATATCTATAATATAGATAATAATTCTTATTTCTATACTTATCTATTTCTATATTTAATATTCATTTAGCTCATTTTCTCTTTAACGTCTAGTTTTAAGTATTTATTTTTATATAATTAATAGTTAGTATCTATTCTATCTTCTTAGATTATAATATTACTTAAGAAGTATAGCTAGTTTAGATCAAAGATAGATTTCTAATTAGAATTATATCTTAGTTTATACTAATCTAGTATAATATATTAACTATTTTATTATAAGTAAATAGAATTTTATAAATATAAAGAGTATTTTCTAATAAGAAGCTAATTAAATATAAAATAACTTAGTAATATAATTTATTTTTTTATAATAGTACTCTCAAATTAGCTATTAGTTATTTAATTATTAGTAAAAAGCTTATAAAGAACTAATTCTCTTTCTATTTTAATAAGAATAGTTAAGTTACTATTCTATCTTATAGATTAGAGTTTTTATATATCTTATCTATATATTTTGGAAGATCAGCTAGTATTATTGTATTTTATTAATATTAAATATAGATTATTATATTCTTTATAATTATCTTTTCTAATTTAGTAAAGATATAGTCTATCCAACTACTTAAAGAGTCTAGTAGATAATTATTAACTCTTAATTTTACTTCTATCTTAGCCTTCTATTCTAGTTACTTAGTAATTAATCTTCTAAACTTATTAGAATTAAGTAGAGTCTTCTTTAGCTATTTCTATTTTCTATTATTTATTATATTTTTTCTTAGATTATCTCTAATACTTGGTATAAGTATTAGAGTATTTATTATTATCTTAGAGAATAAGAATATTTTCTAAGTTTAAAGTTATTCTATCTATATTAACTAGTATTCTAGTTATATAGTTAGTATATAGAATTAAATTATTATTTCTTATATCTATTTTAGATTTATTATAAAAATATCTTTAATCTACTATAAATAATTTCAATCATATTAAATCTATTTAGTAACTTTTTAGTCTAATATAGATAGTTTCTTTAACTCTATCTGTAGTTAAAAGATACTCTTTAATCTCTATTAGTAATTAATAGATACTCAATTTCTATTAGGAATTATTTTTCTTCTTCTAACTATTATAATAATAACTATAATACTCCTTTATTTAAATATTAGAGAAGGGAAGATTTATCTATATAAAGAACTATATTAAAGTTTAAATATAATTGGACAGTACTATTATCTATTTAGATAAATCTTAAGGAAGTATAAATATAGAAATAGTATATATGAAGTCTATAGCAGGTATTTATATAATATAACTAGTTGCCTGAGGTAACAGTTATTTCTGTAGAAATTAGTTATAGCCTGAGGCTATAATCTTCCTGCTGGAAGATAGAATTAACTTACAATATTAGCAACTGTATACGTGTGCTGGTTAGCTGTGGACTCCACAACTTATATATCAGGTCTACCCTGTTATATTAGATATTAATTATAAGATTAAATTAGAAGAATTATTTATATCTAATAGTCATTTTCTTTATAAATAATTAATTAAGAAGTTAGAAAGAACTAGAATCTATATTATAAATAATTTATATTTAAATTCTATTATTTTATTAATAATTTTAATTATTTCTCCAATTCTATTGAGAAAGAAGCTAAATATAGTTTGAAAATAAAGATCTAATAATCTTTTAAAAAAAATTAGAAAATATTTAAATCTATCTAAACAGCTCTCTAGAGTAAATTCTACTCAATTTTAGACTTGAAATTCTTACTAAGAGAAGAATAGAATAATAATTTATATCATATATTATATATATATCCAATAGATATGTTATATAGAGTAGTATTTTATATTAGATTATATAGGACAATATGAAGATTGAGTTATTATATAGATAAGAGTTCCTATAATATCTTATCTATTTAGAGATCTATAGAGATCCTTCTCTTGTCTTTCTACTTGAGGCTTAGAATTTCTCTTTAAATATGTAATTATTTTATTATTCTATATTAGTTTTCCTAGAGTTATGATAATACTATAAATACATAGTAGTTTTGAGAAATCATAATAAATCTAATAATAAATTTCTGTGAAAAAACCCTATTTAGTTTACTTATCAAATTCTATTAATGAAAATTATAGAGCTAATTGGTAAAACTTCTTATAAAATTTCTTTTTAGAAAATCTTTTATAATATTAGAAGTATTTGATTTTATATAGTTATTGAGATTACTAGAATGATTTTTAAAATTCGTTTCCAGAAATAGAATTTAAAATTACTTAATAGATTTAGGTAATTTCTTTCGTAATAATATATTTATAATTATATTCTTCTTTTCTAAATAATATTAAATTATTATATAGAGTTTAATAATGAGTTCTAAATAGTAAATCTACTAAAGACTAAGATAATTATAAGTAGAAAAGTGTTTTGATATCATAATCTGTTCAGATCTTAGATTTCTCATACTAATAAAAACTAGTTAATTTTATATATTAGTCTTAAAAAATAATCTTACAATAAAAAAGCTCATGAATTTTAAGAAATAACTATATATTCTATTAAGTTTAAGAATTTATCTAAATCAAATCAATTTATATTTTAATAGAATTTAGAAATTTAATGAATTTATATTAAAGTTATGTTTATAAAGAATTATATGTAATCTAATTTCTTAAAGCTTCTATAATACCTTCTTTATATAATAATGATATATTAATGAAGTCTCCTTTTTGATTAAAATATTATTAATATATTATTATAAGACTATAGAACTATTAATAAATCTTAAGAATATTATTCAATATTTAAATAATCTATATTATACATAGAAAGTTAATTTCTCTTCCTAGTCTAAATAGAATCAAATTTGATAAAAATTTTACTCAATATTTAGCGTAATAAAATAATTTATTTTTCAGAATAGAGAATAATAGTCTTTTTTTAGTAATTATATCTGATTTATAGTAAACTATATAGAATTATTAAAGTTCTTCTACTTTTTTAATTAGTAAAAACTAGAAAGATATAGAGAATATAATTTCATAATAAATATCGTCTATAAATTATTCTTGATATATTATCTAAATACTTTTACTTTTTCTATTATTATTTAGAAATGTCTTTTTTCTAAATAGCTTTAGGGAATAGGTGTTTTTCTTATATAATAGATAATTTTTAATACTAGTTCTAATTAGATTACTATTTAAATCTCTATAGATGTAGTAAATATATATTCATTATCACTATAGTAATGTTTATTTATTGTTATTATTCTACTAAAAATCTATTTTGTTACTTATCTTTAAGAATTGCCTATTATAGAAGCTCTTTTATTTTAAATCTTCAATTCTAAATAGAATATTTAGATAGCTACTTAAAACTATATATTATAGTTTTTGAATATTATTTATTTAATATAATACTTCTATTTCATAGAAAGATTATAATAATAAAGAGAATTCTTAAGAAACACTTATTATTCATTATTGAAAAGACTATATTTTATGAATAATTAAATCACTGAAACAGTCTTTATAAGAAGAAAATAGAATTGACAAAAATAGTTTTTTTTTAAGATTAAATTTACTAAAGATAGTAACAAAACATAAGAGTATCTATGATAATTTATTTAAGATTCAATTAATTAAATTTTATAACTCTTATTATAATAGGCTTTTTGTTCATTAATTTAATTATTTTCTAATATTCTTCTAAGTTTAATGAGTAAGAATTCTATAGTATTAGAATAAGGAGTTAATATGGCTATTATATTCAAATTTACTCATGTTACAATATTTTTCAAAAAATACTATAAGAATATATATTCTACTTTATTGTAATAGAAATATTAAATTTTCTTAATATAAAAGTATTGTTTCTTCTAAATAGTTTAATAGAATTATTATTTAAGATAATTATATCTATAGTAATAAAATTCTTTATAATCTTAATATTTTCTTAAATTATATTTTTATTATAATAATTATATATAATATATATTAAATATATTATGTTAAAGTCTTCTTTTAATTATATTTTCAAAGAAAGATTAGTTTAAATTACAAAAATAAATTAACTTAATATTTTAATTTTTAAGAATTTCTAAAATTATGTTTTATTTTTTCTAATATATATTATTAAATAGTATATATAAATATATTTTTTTCTTGATTAAATAATTAAACTAAATTTCTAATCTCTAATTAAATTATTAAGAATATATTCTTAACTTTTAAATCTAATATTAGATTTCAAAAGTTATTTAGTTTAATTATAATATTTATTCTTACAGATAAGTATTTTTAATTTCTTATATAATTTATATTCTAATACTCTATATATTAATTTATCATTAAAAAGATTGAAAAATATTATATATATCTGAAAAGAAGTTTAAAAAAATAAAATTTAAAAATAATTATTATTATACGATGTTTATTGAATTAATAGTAATAAATAAATACGTGATATAGAGTAAAATAGAATAAAATCTATTTTATATATAGAAGTATTAATAAGATTGAATTAATTGAAAGAAATACGAGGTTAATTTTATAATAAGCAATTAATTATATTATATTATTAATAAAGTATTTTAGAATAAATTACCTATTAAGAAAGATAGGTTTTTGGATTATAGATCCTTTTAAAATTCTAAAATAGTCTTATTCTAATATTTTGTATCTCTATTTATTCTTAGAAATCCTAATCTACTCTATTGTAAATATCAATAGACTATAATATATATCTAGAAGTAAATTATTATTAAAATAGAAAATAGGGAGATAATTAATAATAATAAATATAACTATAGTGGAATTAGAATTTAAAGTTAACTTTATATATGAACTAATAATCTAGAAATAATTAGATGATATATTAAGTTAAGTAAAAGAATTATAATATTAATAGTTAGTAATACTCTATAAGAAATTTTAAGAATATACTAGATTGCTTACTAGATTTTTATTATTAAAATCTATTAAAAGTATAGCTATAAAAGCTTGAATTATAATTTTAAAATAGAATTAAGGATTTTTTAAATAAAGATAATAATAATAAACCAGAAAAAGATAAATTTAATATTATTTAGAATAGATTTTATATGATTTTAGAATTAAGGTTATATCTAATAGAAGAATAATATAATAATTTATATTATATATTCAGTATATATAGTATATATGTTATATAATTTATAAATTATATATAGAGAATATTAGTATAGAGTAGATTATATATATTATATAGGCATAGAGAATAGAAAGTTCAATATGTATCTTATTTAGTTATTTATAAAGACTTTTTCTCTTTTTTCTTTTTCTAAATTTAGAATTTCTTATTTAATATACTCAAATTTTATTTTTTCTATATAGGTTCTCTAGAGTTATAAAAACCCTATTTACTAATCAAATACTCTAGACTAATTAGATTAATAAGTAAATAATTCTAAGTATAATATAGAAGAAAATAAAGAAAGAAACATAAGAAGAAATAAATAAAGAAATTATTCTAGAGAAATCCGTATAAGTAAAAGATAGAAAAATTAACTTATAACTTAAATTATAAATAAAAATAATACAGACTATTAATACTATAATTTATCTAATAGTTACTAATATAATATTATATAAATAACTATTAATAGTAGAAGAATCTATAGTAGCTTATTAAGTAAATTAGTAATAAGATTAGTTAACTTATTAATATACTCGTTACTATAAATATTAAAGTAATGTAATAGTTAATTAATCTATAGATCTAGAATAAAAATGTATAATTTAATAATCTTTTATAAGATATATATTACTCTAAACTCTATTTAATTAGAATAAAAGCCTAGATTATAGCTTAATTATTAGTAAAAAGTATAGCTATAGTGTCAGCTGATATTTGATTATTCAGCACTCTTATTTCATTTGTTTGCATTGTTTGCATCGTCTATCTTCTTCTCCGA
>JAOYNU010000001.1:1385900-1410358 GCA_026745395.1 Tympanopsis confertula | reverse complement strand
AGGTAGCAATGGAAAACATCCGCGCACACCACCTCTCCGTCTTCCCAGCCGCGCACTTAGCGCCCGATGCCCCCGGCGGGAACCCAACGACCATCTTCCTCGGCGCTGACGAACTCACGGGGGCGCAGATGCAGGCTCTCGTGGCGGAGAACCATGCCCACGAGTGCGGCTTCGTAAGCTCTAGCCAGAGCCCAGGACATAATTACACGATGCGCTACTATGTGCCGGAGCATGAGATGGAGATGTGTGGGCATGCTACTGTTGGTGCGGTGTGGGTTATGTATAAACTTGGGTTATTGCAGAAGGAGAGATTGGTTATTTCGACTCGCTCTGGGGACGTTGAGGCATTGATTGTTCATAAAGATGGGGAGCCTTCTATACTTGTTTCGCAGCCTGTAGGCTCTGTGGAAGAATTGGGAATAAAGGACGTCAAGCAGATTGTGGAATGTTTAGGAATCGGTCTTGATGATCTTGCTGCGGGGCGGAAAGTACAAAATGGGCGAACTTCGAGGATGAAGACGCTTGTTCCTGTGAAGAGTCAGGATGTGCTTGATTCTTTGGCTCCGGAACAGGCTTCTGTGCGGAGGGTATGCGAGGCTATCGATTCAACGGGGCTATATCCTTATGCTGTGTTGGATGAGGGGAAGCAACTGGTCGAAGCACGCCAGTTCCCGAGATCTTCTGGGTATCTAGAAGATCCAGCGACGGGAATTGCTGCGGCGGCGTTGACTTTTGGACTTCTTGATAATGGGGTTGTGTCGTCGACGTCTGCTGAGCCGATTTATGTGAGGCAGGGATGGTCGATGGGGAAGCCGTCTGAGATTCTGGTATATTTGAGGAATGAGCAGGATGGATTGGCAGGCTGTTGGATATCTGGCAGCGTCAAATGGGTTAGCGAGTGAATCATCAAGAAGTATCTATAAGTATGAGAATTGAACATGACATCCATTCATATCGCTGTTTGAGGGATCATATCATGAGGTCGAATCCACTTACTTCAACTTCTTGAAGTTAAGCAAATAAGACGCATCTTTTGTCGTTGGAAAATTTCTGTCTAATGCTCAGTCCCTGGTGTTTCTCTGTTAGGTCTGTCGAACATTCGATTTATTGTTGTGCTTTATGCTTGTACCTAGATAAGTGGCATCGTCGTAGAAGGGTCAAAAATACCGGGTTGCCCATACGACTCAGCGTTAGACATGGCGAGTTTTTCCAAGGTTCTATCAGGACTCGCGGCCTGGGTGACAACGATACTAGTGGCATATTCTCATATCCGCAGAACATCCGTAGCATCATCATCCTGCGATGCATCATGCGTATCTAGCACATTGACTCAAGTGGGAGCATCCATGGATGCTTGGATTGCTCTTTTCTGAGCGATCCTTTGGACAGAATTGAGGTCATCAGTCGCTTGAATCTCGGTACCACAATCTATCATATACTTCGCCGTGTGTAACGGTGTGTTTGGCATTTCGTATCCCGATGCAGAAATCGTTGAGAGAGAAAGACTGGCGCAATAATCAGGTTCGCGATACTAAGGCTCGTAATGATTCAGGCTTCTTTTTGCGGTCTCTCCCCCAGGGCCGGGGACCGACACGCCCTCCGAGCGCATTGCAGATCTTTCCAAGCGAGCGGGGAATCTAACTATTTCTATTTTGACTAATTATACTTCCAATATGTATATTTGCGGTTACCGGCATCCTAAACCCGAGAAAGCCTGCGTCCCACTACCCATGACCGCTATGCGCCGCGGCAACCAATAACTATGAACTCGCGCCTTGGCGCTGACATTTGGCTAGGCAGCTTTTTTCGAGACAACTGATTACGAATCTATTAACTGGTGCTATCGCGAGTATATTAGGCCTGGCATGTACTTGCTTTGAGCCAATATCTCTCCTGACACAGCCAGAAGCTACAATGAAGCATCTTTTCACAGCCATTATTGGCTTGTTCGCTCTCGTTGCATTGACTATTGCCACGCATAATGCTTTGAAAGAGAATCGTCTATTTTGCAGTCGAGGTATGTTTTAATCAAATTGTTCAATGAAGGTGCCAGGACTAATTCGTACGCAGAATATGGCTCCTGCAAAGAGTCAGAAGACTGTTGCAAAGACCTTGTTTGTCTTAAAGATATCTATTCATCGGGGAGGGGGATGTGCATAACGCCTGTCTAAGGAAATTTTACGTGATGATTCAACGATATGATACCATGTACCTGAAATCCGATCTTTATACTACGCAATTCTACATTGAAATCTCGATGGCCAACAGCGAACAACGAGCGATGAGATAGTACGGAGTAGACAGGACACAATTCACTCAGACAAAGCCCTTGTCGCCAAAATTGGGGCCCAATGGACCAATTAACAAACAACCCGCCAATGAATACGACTACAGATCGTACTTAATCGTCTAATCGCTTGGCAACGCGCGCGGAGTGGAGCATGTCCGTCCTCAGTGTCAGCAATCCGCCGATGACCGACATTATCTCCGGCATGCCAAGAGCACAGCCCGATATGCAGATGTGGCACAGATTCTACGATTACGACGACAATTAATTAAAGTCAAGGGAAGGATTTCTTCAAAGACTGTCGTCGTCATGTCGTTGGAAGATCTGCGGGGGCTTACGACAGACGGGGCTCAGACCGGTGGAGATCTTAGTTGGTTAGTTCGTTAGTTGGTTAGTTAGATCCCGCCCTATCGGCGACATTTGTCATTGGCCTATTTTAGGAACGTCAACTGTTTTAATGGCATATAGAATTTCAATTGCTTCAAATGCGGAGATTTAATCAAGATTTTCCCCTGCCCTTCCGTTGAGGCAGGTTCATCCCGGGAGTTCCTCTAACCCGGAGGGCTCTAACTTTCGAAGTGTCTAGGGCATTTGACTCCGCGCAGCTATCCAAGTCCCGCGGTCTGTGGAATATTAGCCTTAGATATACCTAGATACATACTTGAAGTGTATTCAATATGCTCCTGATCCAAATCGCTAGGTACAATGATGCAATGTTGAGACTTGTTAGGCAGATGACGATTTCCTTTCTGGTAGTGCTGCTCGTGCCGCCAATCCCAAGTGAGGCGGGGCGCCGTACGTGTAGACCGGACTTGCATGGCCTTCCTGAAGAGCTGTCACGGCGATATAACAACTTATTTGGCCACTTTATGCTACAGAGGAAAGTTCAATCTAGCAGTCGCAGGGAAGTAAAAGAGCAATCAATTCGTTGCAGCGCACTGTTATTTGCTCCTCACTCATACTTCCTATCCTTCACCGCCAGGCCGTTTGTCCCACTAAAATGACAAGCAAGATCTCATTGGGGGCCTTGGGCCTTTAAATTGCAAACCAGAAGGCCTATAAGACATGAAACTGGTGAAACTATGATGCCTGATTATCAGGGCGTACATGGAAGTGAGAGCATGGTGGGGGTGGGGTCCATAGTTTAATATCCCGTTATCACTTCCCTCCGTTGGAGCCTCACCAACATCATTCCCATCTTCATCTATCCCAAAACGCGTCTGCTCCCTACTTACAAAATGTCCGAGATGTCTGCGCAGGAAGTGATCGAGGCCCTGGGCCTCACTCCCCACCCCGAGAAGGGATACTACGTTGAGACGTTCCGGGACACCGTCTCTCCCGACACCCGTGCTCACAGCACCTGCATCTACTATCTCCTCGAAGGAGAGTCTGGCCTCTCGCACTGGCACCGCGTGATGGACGCCGTCGAGATCTGGCACTACTACGCCGGTGCCCCCATGCAGCTTTCGCTGTCCCTGGACGACGGCACGCCAACTCGGGACTTTATTCTCGGCATCGATCTTGCCAAGGTAATTATCCTCTCCACTGATGCATTAAATTTCCGATTATGCTGATTCTTTAATAGGGACAACGCCCTCAGGCTATCGTAGCCCGCGAAGAATGGCAGCACGCTAAGAGCCTGGGCGACTGGACGCTTGTCGGCTGCACAGTAGCACCCGCGTTCCAATTCGAGTCATTTGAAATGGCCAAGCCTGGATGGGAGCCTCGATCGGAGTCTCCGAAATAAGGTCAACCCTTATCTTCTAGGGAAGAGGGAAGGTGGAATGAGACCATGCGGAAATGGTGAACTCGCTGATTTCTTTTGATGACCACGGTACATCGCGCACGTTGTGTTTATGGAACGAGAGTTATGATCGAACCATTTTAAATGTTACTGCATTTCTATGAGTTGTTTTATCAATGCCTCCGCCTACCAGAATTCAAGTGTAGCGAGCCACATAAGTCAAACATGAGTGTGTAAACTATCCAGTGGTGGCTCTGGAAGCTCGACTAGTTTATAGCTCAAACCATTCCATGATCATATCTCCTCAATGACGCAGATGATGCAGGTCTATAAAGCTTCCAATACGCTACGTAGTCGGTTCAAACGGAACAGTATGTCTCAAAGGAATCAGATGCTCACTATACACAGGGTTGATGAAGTTCGAGGGAAATAAAAAGAGACAAAGGGAACAGGTAGACATAATATAACAACGCCATGGAGAGAAAACATGGGAAATTGGTACACCTGGGTGAGAGATGAGGGGTCCAAGGATTATCATAGAGGAACTAGCCTCCGTGATTCTTAACCCCCAGTAATGGCTAACGGCCGTCTAGATCAAGGGGTTATTGTAGTCTTCTTCCTTTTTTCGAGGATTTTTTGAATTATTGCGTTGTTGAGGCCTTTTACCGGTCAACCTCACCGAACACCAGATCCATGGTACCTAGAAAGTACAGTACATGTTAGCCTTTTTCTTTGCATTAGAATAAAGTTGGAAATAAACTCACCGATGATAGCGACAGCGTCAGCCAACAAGTGACCACGAGCGACTTGGTCGAAGCCACCCAAGTGAGCAAAACCGGGAGCACGGATCTTGCAGCGGTAAGGGCGCTCGCTGCCGTCACTGACAAGGTACACACCCATCTCACCCTTAGGAGCCTCAATGGCAGAGTAAGTGTCACCTGGGGGCACAGAGTAACCCTTGGTGAAGAGAAGGAAGTGGTGGATCAGAGCCTCCATGTTCTCCTTCATGGCGGCACGGGGAGGAGGTGAGATCTTGTAGTCCTCAACACGGACGGGGCCAGCCGGCATCTTGTTCAAGCACTGGTGGATGATACGGAGGGACTGACGGAACTCCTCCATACGGCAAAGGTAACGGTCATAGCAGTCACCGTTAACACCAACGGGAACATCGAACTCGACCTGGTCGTAGGCGTCGTATGGCTGCGACTTGCGGATATCCCAAGGCACACCGGAGCCACGAAGCATGACACCAGTGAAACTCATGTTCAGCGCCTCAGCAGCAGTGACCACACCAATGCCCTGTGTACGGACCTTCCAGATACGGTTGTCGGTAAGCAGCTCCTCGGTTTCGTCAATGCGATCGCCGAATTGGGTGGCCCATTGGTAGATGTCATCCAAGAGACCAATGGGCAGATCCTGCGAAACACCACCTGGGCGGACATAGGCGGCGTGAAGACGAGCACCCGAGACACGTTCGTAGAATTCCTATAATGGAGAATCACTCGGTCAGCCATTCTGCGATTTCACATGGAGAGCGAATGCAGAAACAAGAGTACTCACCATGAGCTTCTCACGCTCTTCGAAACCCCACAGGAAAGGAGTCAAAGCACCAACATCCATGGCGTGGGACAACACGGACATGAGGTGGTTCAGGATACGGGTCATCTCGCCGAACATTGTTCGAATCCACTTAGCGCGATCGGGGATCTCGACGTTCAAAAGCTTCTCAACACCCAGAGCAAAACATTGCTCGTTGGTCATCATGGAGACATAGTCCAATCGATCAAAGTAGGGCAAAGCCTGCATGTAGGTCTTGTACTCAATCAACTTCTCGGTACCACGGTGCAGAAGACCGACATGGGGATCGGCGCGAATGATCTCTTCACCATTGAGCTCCAGAATCAGACGGAGCACACCGTGAGCAGCAGGATGCTGAGGACCGAAGTTGATAGTGTAGTGGCGAATCTTGCGACCGGGGGAGCCCTCGGCTTCGGATTCGAGACCAGGTGCATCGGGGTCTTCCGGAGGACCCTTGTTGGCGAGGGAGACGAAGGTCGGGTCGGTCGGAATGAGCTTTGTAGCTTGGTAGCTGGTCGGTTGGGCATGGCTACGAGGCACGGTAGTAGCAATTGAGCGAGAACGAGGCACGGATGTGTTCAAGACAGTGGAGGGGCGGAGACAGAGCCTTTTGGGACCATTGCCCGCCAGGCGAGCGAAGGAGGCGGCCATGGAGGAGAATGAGAGGAGAGGTCCAAGGGAGTGAGAGAGCAAGATGAGCCTCAAACCAGGCACATCCAATGGCTTCAAGGTGGAGAATAGGCTCGCTGCGGGAAAAGGAACACTGGAGACATGGAAGTTGAGGTCGCGCTCCATTTTGGCAAGGTCACGTGCAGAGCTGTCGGGTCATCAGCCGAGCGCTGGTTGGCCGGAATGGTCGTCTATAACACACCAATATAATCCACGCGCTAAACTACTCTAGGCTTAGACTGGAATATTTCACGCATAAACCTGCCGCTAGTGCTACACAAAATAGATAGGCCACTTTCTGCCTCAGGCGGCCAGAAAAAGACCTCAAGAAATTATTCTTATCGCCGATCTTGTAAAATTCACCTCTCAGCAACCCCCTCCACTTGCCCACCATGGCGCCTCTTGTGCCCTCGCAGGACGAGCTGCAGCGTCGCCGTGTTAGTCTTACCATTCTATGACCTATTTACTGGCCAAATGCTAATACATCACAGATCATCGGTATCAACGCAGAAACTGTCACCAACATCCCCTCCACGGACTTCCCGGGTCACTGGCCTGGAGAGTCGCACAGCTGGGCACTTGACCAATTCAAAAACGTATGTCGAAGGGATTTCTATCTTTGGTGAGGCTGTGAAAAGCTTACATATTGACCAATTCTATAGAACTTCAAGGTCGACTTCCATCGCAATGACGCATACGAAGCCTCCTTCTCGCTAGTCGGATTAGATGCCGCTGTCGCAAATGCTTTCCGACGAATTCTTATGGCTGAAATCCCTACCCTGGCTATCGAATATGTTTACGTCCACAACAACACCTCCGTCATCCAGGACGAAGTTCTTGCGCAACGTCTTGGTCTGATCCCACTGAAGGGTGCTGTGGAAGGAATCAATTGGATGCAGTGGTTCCGCAAAGAGACCGAGAACGACGATGGTCTTCCACCTGACACCGCTAGCGATTTCAATACCGTCGTGATGCACCTCGACGTGGAGTGCACCATCAACCCCGATGCCGATGCCGGCGAACAGGATCCCCGCAAACTTTACAACAACGCTCATGTCTATGCGAAGGACCTATATTTCCAAGCAGTGGGTCGCCAGGAGGAATACTTCGCTGATGATGGCGCTATTCAGCCTGTCAACCCAGACATTCTTATCGCCAAGCTCCGGCCCGGACAGAAAATCGAGATGGAACTGCACTGTATCAAGGGTATTGGTGCCGACCACGCGAAGTTCTCGCCCGTTGCGACTGCCAGCTACCGTCTGCTGCCTGATATCAAAATCGAGCGCCCAATAATCGGCGACGATGCGAAGAAGTTTGCCAAGTGTTTCCCAAAGGGTGTGATTGGTCTTGAGGCTGTGACTTCCGCCGAGGCCTCGCGCCGTGGAAGTGGATATGAGGGACACGCTGGCGAGCAAAAGGCTGTGGTTAAGGATGCATTCAACGACACCGTCAGCAGAGAATGCCTGCGTCATGATGAATTCCAAGGCAAGGTCAAGCTTGGTCGTGTGCGGGACCACTTCATCTTCAATGTCGAGAGCACAGGTCAATTTGAGAGCGATGTTCTCTTCCTGGAAGCTGTCAAGGTTTTGAAGTTAAAGTGTGCTCGGTGGAAGCGTGGCTTGGGCGATCTTATGGCCTAAAGATGTCGATTGTCCCACGCGGCTTCATATATGATGCATTTATAGGCGTTGGCATGTTTTATTCTTACGTTATTTGCGCTGTACAGTTATGAAAAAGTTCGGCACAAAAGTTGGCTTCGCAAGGCCGGAGTCCGGATATCACTTGTTATTAGAACAGAGGGCCGGTAGCTGTCTTGAGAATCTAAGAGTTGATTGGAAGCTAAACGTTTATTCATGACATGATAGTGATACTTGTAGTATCTGGTAATTTCCTACTTAAACTGTAGGCGATAACGGAAGTCTATAGTGTAAGCCGGGTCGCTGACAGCGATTTCTTGGCCGTTTTCCAGAAGCTTATGAAGCTTCAACTGTAAATTAGGTCGCGTGTGCTCTTCTAGCTGAGGAGGGAAGCGCTGATAGAGCGTCTTCTCTTCGGTCCGCATGCTAGGTTTCTTCAGTTGAGCCTCGGCCTTCTCCCCAAGGCTCTCGATGAACTCGCCCAACGTCATGTTAGGATCCACGTCCATCTTCCGAGCAAGGTTGCCACAAACTGGGCAATCTGGCTTCTTTTCTGCCTCAAATGTGTATGTATATACGCCCTCTTCACCCGCGTACATCATGTAGTTCTCAAGATAAGGGTTGCACGATGTCGCGATTTTCAGCACCTCTGATGTTGTGGATGCTGCGATCACTGCGTTGGTGGATGCGATCGCTGGAATAATGTTTTTGACGACGCCTTGGGTCATTTGGAAAGTAACACCATGGATATTGAACTGCTGCGCTCGCTCCAGCGCCGCATTATAAACCCAAGAAATGTGTTCCATGTCATCACTATCGAAAGTGTCGTCCTTGCGCTTGTCTTGCCACGCGATTTGGTGAGCCCATTCAATACAGTGCTGAGGTTGACGAGGGATCGTAGCAATGGTGCAAAGAGGTACTGCTGGACGCGGCGCATGCATATCAAGTTGGCACTCGATGCATGATGACAGTGTCGGGAGAATGACACGCGCTTGACCCTTAAAACCTTTTGAAGAGTGAGTTTTGATGATCTTCGGGAAGAGAAAAGCACTAGGCCATCACGAACCTTCAGTTCCACCATCAACTAGAGGCTTCAAGCTTTCCGGATCCTCCATATCAACCATTCCGATTAAAGTCGAGTTGATCCAACGTCGGGCCTCTATACTATCCAAGCCACAAATGACAATCTGGAATTGCATGTAGTAGTCTTCATCCTTGTCTTGGATTTTGCCCACATAGGGAGTGATTTTGACACCCTTCACCCGCTTCTCAACGAACGCCGCAGCAACTTCAGCCTTGGGCTTTCCAATATCTGCTTGGCGGAATAGGAACTGTCTGTTAAGATTGGAGATATCGATGGTGTCTAATGGTGTCAGTGAGTAAATATTCGCTCTCAGCTTGGAGCTAGAACTCACCCATGTCAATCACATGGATATCTTTAAAGCCCGAGAGAGCGAGATTCTTCAGAATCTCACAACCCAAACCACCAGCGCCGCTGAGGAAGATTAGTCAATAATGGTCGTCTCATTAAACAATTGGAATAGCTCACATCACCCTCAACAAGTTGTTAGTAACATCTATAGAAAATACTCGTTCAAAATCTCTTACAGGATTTTCGCCGACTCTAGCGCGGCGATTGGAGTCTGTCCTGGCTCCCAATCTGGGTCGGTGAAGGGCCCAGGTTTGGACAGCACCTTATGAAGATGCCTCCTGGTTCATGTAAGTAAGCATAGCATTGAAGATTTGGATCAACTGCTTACCATCTCTGCTGCTGACCAGTGCCCACGTCCATTCTGGTCGGGTGGATGAGAGCCCAATATACCACCGCAACTACTGGATGTGGTCCGCGTGTTGCCGCGTTTGGTCCTTTGTCGGAGTATTTACCCCAAGAAGAGATACGATAAAAGCAAAAGGCCAAACAGCCTGCTATCTGCTCGTCGAGATAGCGTCGAACCTTTGGGATTTTGGAAATATCAGTATAAGTGAGGTGAAGAGGAAGAGGGGCATACAAAGTGGCATGGGCGAGAATGATGAGGCAGCCCCACGTGACCGCCCGCATACAACAATCCACTCACAATCCATCGACTTCTTTTCGCACCCACTCAATTATCGCCATGGATGGCCTCTTGACGGCTGTCAAGACCGTGAAGCAGGGCTCGGACTCCTCCTTGTCAACGGTTCAATCAACTAATCGGACGGATGTCATCGCAAAACCCACTTTGGACCTGGACAACGAACTCACGCCCAAGGAAGTTATAGATTTGCTTAACTCGAGGCCAACGCAGGAAGAGCTATCATCGCTGCTCAAGGAATTGGATCCTTACAACAAATCCAAAAAGGCCAACTTTGATATTAGGATCCCAGGGCCTGCTACGACTCAAATTCTGCAGGCTTTAGTCAGCACCACTATTCCAGACCACTGGACACTCCTCAGCGACGAGAAACATTCTAGAAATGTGAAGTCAAGATCTGCGTTGCTCCGCTGTTTTAGCAGTGTGCCTGGTCTTGCGTCTCTATGCTCTCATCTTCGGCTCGTGCTTTCATCTGCCAAAAGTGCACCTCAGCAAGCCGAAGGGACCAACAGTCACTCGATTCTTCGCGACTTTATATCAATTATTGCGGCGTTGCTGGAGCCTGAAGACTTTCTGTATCGCTTGCGTAAAGATATCGAAGCTCTCTATCAAAGCCAACCACGGCGGCAGATCGCATGGAGTGAACTCGTATCCCTTGTTGCTTCCGGAAAGATCATTTCAGTAGCAGCAGAGGCACTCACCTGCCTTGGTGATGTTTCACTAAGTTCTTCAGCATCTTGGATTAGCGAAGGTCGTAACTACGCATCATGGCTTGGACAGAGCATCTCGCTGTTTATCTCACGCTTGAATGACAGCGATGAGCCTGGATGGGCTTCGGTAGCGTCTTTAGCAGAGCGTTCTTTGAGTCTTGGCTATTCCTGTGAGTACTTCGGCTTAGACACCGCTTAAGCGTACTAACCTCTCAAGCCTTGTTGATTCCCAAAATCTATTCCAGCGTTCTGTCGGATCCATTATTTGCAAAGGGATTCCGCTTATTCCTGGTCCGTCTAAAGCGCCCCGCTCAGCTCACCATTCTTCAATTAATATTTGTGGATTTACCCATCCGGCACTCCTCTATTCGAGCATGTGACTATCCAGCAGAACAAGCAAAGTGTGGTCAAGTTGTCTCTGGCGTTTCGGCTTTTTTTATTTCAATTACAGGTGATCGACCAGAGTTCAAGGAACAAATAGCAGAATGGCTTATCAAAGGTCAATTTGCTGCGACACTTCCCACCGCTATGTATCGTGGCATACTAACTATCTTTGACATTGGTAAGAAAAGTTCTCAAATTAGTAGCCAAATATACCAGAAACTAATTGATAAAAAGATTCTCTGCAAAGCCTTCTTGTGCGCAGCCTTGAGAACTTCAGTGATAAACTTGCAATAAATCACAGCGGTGATCGAGATCACGATGGTAAGTTCATATCCCCAGGAAGAGTCTATATTTTGGGTTTTAACATTTGTCAGCCCATGCACAAGTGATCTTGTTGGCTGCTGGTCGTCTTTCTCGTCTTGATCCCCGTCGAGTCACAGAGGCAGGTCGTTCCAAATCATATCTCAGCGCCGTATCAAACCGACTTGCGTCTTCTTCGAACCGAGCGCGCTTCATGGGTATGGTCGTCGGCACAGGCATATCCTCTCTCATCGATGAACCCGGGAATGCCATGAAATTCGATCTAGAGGAGATGAAGTCTGACGAGACCAAGTGGTACTTGAGCTTGACTAAAGTGTTTGACGAAGCTTCTTCATTTGATTCCATGAGTGCACTATTAAATACCGAGCTTCCGAAACCAAAGCCCGCACAAAAGCCTCAAAAGCCAGATGCCCCATCTAAGGGCCCTCGGATTGTCGAGGTCATCAGCGATGACGAGGATGATGCAGAAGAAGAAGATGAGGATGAGGACCTGATTCCGTATGAGAAGCCAGATATTGATCTAGACGATGAAGAAGATGACCCAACTCTTGTTCAACGAAATAAGCCAACGGCCCCTGTGTAAGTTCTCACTATCCTTGTCGACTGAGAAAACCTGACTGTTTCCAGATACATCCGTGACCTCATCACGTACCTTCGGGATAATGAGAATGTCGAGCGTTATCATCTTGCAATATCGACTGCACCATCATTAATTCGTCGCAAGACAGGATTCGGTACTGAGTTAGCAGAGCACACCGAGGAGCTTGCTCTGACCATCATCAGTCTCCAGAATGAGAATGATTATCCTCAATTCCACGAAGCTCGTCTTCAAAGCATGATTGCCCTGATCGTTTCGCAGTCTCAAAAAATGGGTCGCTGGTTTACTGCCATATTCTTTGAAGGTGACCTTTCTCAAGTTCAGCGATCTGCGGTTCTCACGGCCTTGGGCATAAGTGCACGAGAAATCGCTGGGAATGGCGAAGACGATGCGAAAGCACTGGGCTTGCCTGCATTGAAAGACACCTCATTCCCATCCAAACGCCTTGGTCCAGCATTCGAGGCAATGTTCCAAAGTTCAAATGAGTCTCCTGTGGCGGCGCTTACCAGAGAAATGTCGCGTACGTCTCTTCAGCCCCTCGCAAGTGATGCCGCGGACGCTGTCTCTGGTCCAAATGCTCTGAAGGTCCGCACCTTCTCATCGCGCATGGACGTCGAAAAGCGAAGGAAAGAGCGTGACGCTCAACGCCAGCGGTCGACTGCCAAAGATCTCCATAGAGTTCTTGCCGAAGGGTTCTTCTATCCACTAACCAGCCGATTCAACGTTGTTATGTTGCAATTCTCTACGTAAGGTCTCGCCGTGCAAAATGTGATATTGTCCCTACTAACGGTTAATCCAGTTCGTCTCTTTCATCATACAACCATTTCACAGTCCCTCACATCCTGACTCTGTTCCTTCAAACATTGTCCCTTATACTTTCCACATCTGGCCCATACACTACATTCCTCCCAGGTCTCACGCAAGAAACTCTGTCCCTCATCTTGTCCTTACACACCAATCCTTTATCCAGCGAGCCCACAGTTGCGGCTGCCCTTTTGACACTTTTCTTGGCCACAATCGATCTTAATATCGCATCTGGCTCCAATGGAGAGGAGTACCTAGTGACCGAGCTAGCATCGCAGGTTCTTGAGCTCCGGGAATGGGCTTCGCAGATTTTCGATAACACTCCTCCTACGGCTAAGGCAGCTTCAACTCCAGGTGCTCCTCCTGATCCGCGAGAGCAGATCCGAACTCTGGCTGCTGGCGTCATGGTACGTTTGGGTGAGGTTACAGAGCGATATCAGGGACGACTTATGGGTGTCAATTCTGGTTTCAAGTATTGAGCCACTAGTCATATCAAATCGGAGATGCTTTTCAACGACCATAATCCTTGATCTTACAATTGTTTCTGAATACATGAACTCCTGAATGTTCAAAGTGCATTACGGCAGACAAATGACCATGCATGCGTCCAATATCTTCTACTTAGTCAGAAGCTTTAAAATCTAGACTATGGTTGATGTGACAATCAAGCAAATAGGAAGGTCAAAGCCAACGCAGGTCAAAGCGAAATGGTATCATTAGAGATATTTAAAACGAGAACGCTAGATACAGATTTAAAGGCGATATTATTCTTGCTCAGGAGTAGCGAAGCTGCCTTGTTCAATGGCAGCGTTCATCATACGGTCGCCACTGATGATTCCAGTAGTGCAGATGATGATCTTCCGACGCGGGGCTTCTTGAGCAGCAATGAATCGCAGCGCAGCAATTTCAGTGAACGTAATTCCTCCTAGTAAGAACACATACACAGTCTTCGTTGCTGCACTTCCGCTGAGGGTTTGACGGGCACGGACAGCCTTGTCATCGCCCTTTTGGACGATATTGAATGTCGATCCACGCGCGCTCTTTACGACATCCTCAAAGCCGAGCCACCCGGGTGATGCCGTGCTGGCATTGTTCATAGATGCGGTCGGGGTATTGCCTTTGATCAGGGAGAGGATATAAGGCTTTTGCAGGACGCATTGAACCAGACGTATGCTTAGCGGGGCGAATCCACTGTAAACATAAGAGATATCGTTGGGATCCTTTTCGCTGACTTCCTCTATCACGAGGCGCAGGTTTTTGCGCAGATATCCGTAGTTGGTCTTTGTTCCAGCTTGGGTGCCAGATGTCGGAAGCAACATGGTGGTTGCCGAGGATCGAGGCTGAAGCAGCTCCATCCTCTCCAAAGCCCAGAAGGTTAGTAAATGCTGGTGACCATATGCCTGGACCACTTGTCGCTTGAAGTTCTCTAGGTCTTTGGGACGAAGGCCGCCAGACATGCATGACTCTAAACAAAGCAGTCGAAGAATGCTCTTTATTGGGACATCACGGGCGATGAGTTCTTCAATGGTTTCATGCTGATAGATGGCATCAGCCCCGGCTGCGTTACTCTGCTGCACTTCCAAGATTTTGCGGAAAGTCTCGGATCGAGTAAGTCGCATGATCTCTTCAGCAAGATTAGTGTGGATCCGAAGACTTTGATGCTCTAGCTGGTAGCTGGGCAACTTGTTTACGAAGTCACGTAGTTCGTTGGTTGACTTCGCCGAGTGGCGAGTCTCGTACTCGTTCTCTAACCGACGGGCCACCTTGTTCAGGATATCACCGACGATGGCAAAGTTCGCATCCCGTAGCTGATTGAACAATTGGTCAGAAGCGTCCAATTGGATCTTTCTTTTCATGCCTTGCTTCGCCTGCTGGGGTGACTTGGGAGATTCCTGGGCCTGCGGTGTGGGTGCTTGGCCCACAACGCTCGTGTCAACATCGGCCTGGTTGTTCTTGATACCGACGTATTCATCAATAAGGCCTTCGTACGTGAGCTGTGTGAGAAGAGGAGTGCCAAAATCTACCTCCCGGTCGATGATGATCAGGTTCTCGATATCGGAACTTGGAAGTAAGCCTCGAGCCGAGGGGTCTGCTAAGCCAGAGCTCTCCTCGGCATCGAGCTCTTTCCGCATCCGAAGCAAGAGGTCTGCAAGACGACGAGCATGGTCTCCTTTCCCGACAATCCGAGGGAAGTAGCCATGCCTCTGCTGTATTCCCATCAATGCCTTCGCAGCCTGAAAGATGCAGCCAGGATCCTTGTGCTGTTCTCTTTATTAACTGACGCCAGGCAAATTGTCTTTCGCAATGGTACATACCAAGTAGAGGTCTTCGAAGGCATCATCCAGCTCTAGTGACAGGATATCTTGTTCTAGTGGTAGGAAATGGAGAGGGAACTCGGAGATATTGACGTCGCCAATGATTCCGGCCGTTTCGAGTACGGTATTGCTCACTAGTGTGCGACGAGGAGTAAAGATAATTGAGAATTCATGTTCCACATTTCCATTATTCTGCAAACGTTTGATCTGTTCTAAGATAGATGTTAGCTCAGGTTGATGGCGATCAATCGACAATTGATTGGAAGGAAAGCCAGATAAATGAGCTGCGTTCAATCTAGGGATACTACGACTGATTACACAGAGTAGCAATCTATCCGTGCAATCTACTGATGTCCCAATTGCCATACAAGAGAGTATGGCCTGAATAAAAGCAAGGTGCAGGGGTTGGAGAGATTTTCTGAGCTCAGAACCTACCTGCGACGGTGCGGACCTGGTGGGCTTTTTCGCCGCGCACCAGGAAGACGACATTGCGCTGGGAGGAATCGATGTTTGCATTTTCCAGCAGAAACACCCGATCTACACCATACTCCTGCAGTACAGAGAACTTGACGAACAGGCCAACTGGACCTGCCAGCTCCTGACTGAGTACGAGGTTCTTCTTGCCCCGAGTCTGCACGCCATTAGAACAGGCACGGGTCAAGCGACAGGAGTACTCACGCCCTCGAGCAAGGCCAGCAGTTCCCTGCGGGCCTTGTCTCTACAGTGGTCAGCATCTCCCACGGGCGCCATTGCGGAAGAAGAAGAAGGCAGTGTGCGCAGGCAGCAGAAACAGTTAAAAATAACGCGGGGAGGCGAAGCTGCCGCTTTGGGCTTAGACCGCTGACTCATCATTACACATGTTGCCCAATTGTTTCAGCTGTGTAAAATACGTAACAGTGCCTCGCTCAGTATGGCGATATCTAGTAAATACCCCGTTTTTGCCATCACCGCCACACTCGGCCTTACTCGCTGGTCTCGACAGCTCCCCTGAGCCACTTTGGGTTACGGAGCATACATGGTCCCCTTTTCTCTTTTTACTTATTTTCTCAACTCGTTCGAGCCTTTTCTTCTTGCTCCCATACCTTGGTCACATACCCTCTTCCTTTAATTCCATTCTCAATCCTCCAATCTTACTACAGACGTCTTGCCCGCAATGGGTCTCTTCAAGAAATCCGACAAGTCGGACGCCGACGATGGCGAGTCCAATCGCCGCGCTCTTTTCGGCAGATCAAAGAACAAGAGCCCCCAGGATAACCCAAACCCTTATGCTCAACCCATCCCGACCGACCCTTACACCAAAGCAAAGCAAAGCATCGGCATGGCGCCCCCGCCACCAGGCGGCTTGGGTCCCAACGGACCTTCCCCAGCTCTATCTCCCGGACAATCTCCCGGGTCAGGACCCCACAACATTCCTTCTGACAACAAATACGGCGGCGGTTATACCCCCAACAGCTATGGGAACCAGGGTGGTTACGGTGGAAATCGTTATGGTAGCGGCAGCAACAGCAACGGCGGCGGAACACCATCCCGATATGGCGCAGGAGGCTACGGTGGACTAGGCAGCGCGGATCCGAATGATGCTTCAGGAGAAACCGATCGAAATGCGCTTTTTGGAGGTGCTAAGAACCGACAGCAGCCAGGGTCAGGTGGTGGTGCCCCGCCGCCTTATAGCCCGGACCAACAAGGTGGCCAACCTGGATACGGAGGCGGCAGCAACGAGTACAGCATGGCCAAGTTCGAGGAGCGCCAGCTCACCGCCGAAGAACAGGAGGAAGAGAGTATCCAAGCAACCAAACAAGAAATGCGCCATGTCAAACAAGGTGACATTTCATCAACCCGAAATGCTTTGCGAGTGGCGGCCCAGGCTGAGGAGACTGGACGTCAGACTCTTGCTCGTCTAGGTGCCCAAGGTGAAATGGTTCACGATGCTGAAGGCAGCCTCGACGCAGCCAAATTGGAGGGACACTTGGCCGAGGATAAGGCGCGTGAGCTCAAACAGCTTAACGAGTTCTTCATGAAGCCGCACATGAACAACCCTTTCACCAAGAATGCGCGTGAGCGTGCGCGCGACGAGAAGATCCTCGAACGTAACCGAGAGAGACGGGGAGAGCTGTCAGGTACCCGCGCAGAGGCATACAAAGCCAATGCTCAATTAGAGCGGGACTTCCGGGATCTCGATCGCCAGTCCGGAAACGGAGGCAAGGGCAAGAAGTCCAACGTCACCGAGCGCGCCAAGTATCAATTCGAGGCAGACAGCGAGGACGAGGCTATGGAAGATGAGATTGAACAAAACCTGGGTCTTCTCAGTGGCGCGGCTGGCCGACTTAATGGATTGGCCAAGGCCACTGGTCGCGAACTTGACGAGCAGAACAGACATCTCGAGCGCATCACAGGCAAGGTATGCATATTTCCCATAGGATTGCAATCTTCAATTTGCTAACCATTTCCCAGAGCGACTATGTCGACGATCAAATCGCAATGAACCGTGCCAAGCTGGACCGGATTCGCTAAGTGATACCTCTTCGAATGGAGCTGTGACGTGTTGCATGCAGTCCAAAAATAACATTTTCTTTTTGCTTAATCTATTTGTTTTCTTCATGGATCCTTATCCACTTGCGGCGTTGGGGGCTATCTTATTTTGCATGTCCTGATTCACATCAGCAGGATCTTTAGTTCGATTCAAAGCACCCAGAGATTGGTCTAGTGTCATTTCAGAACCTGCCGCGGAAATTCTTGATTACATCAACTCGTAAGAAATAGGCACCTTTGATTAGACTGCAAGGCTGTCATCGCTTCCAAGGTTGAGCAGATGAACATAAATAGCCCTAAAATGAGGGAGCCTATTCCAACTAGTAGGCACCGACATACTGCGACGAGCGCAGTCTAGTCCTCGATACTGGTTCGGTTTTTACAAAATTATTCCAAAAAAAAGGTGTAACCAAATTGGAGGCTAAGAGCGTTTGGAGTTAGTCTCATTGAAATGCTTCTCTGGGTATACTGCGAATAAGGTAGGACTCGTGATATGGCACCGTGCCGACTACAAGTCGACATCATCACGTGTCAGTACGTGTTTTGCATGAAAGAATAGTGTTCCCTCGGGTTGATACTCTCAGGGTTGCGGTCCAAAAGGGACTATTTCTGAGAAAGCCCATAATCGTAACTCTTCAATTGAAGCCCTGGGACATACCGCCGAGGTTATCCCCCCATTGCGGGGAAGATGCGGAGAATCCAAGATCCAACGACAACCTTAAACCATAATCAGTATTAACCTCACTTACGCAAGCTTTCCCAAAATCGAAAAGCACAACACGAGCTCACAGCTACATTCCGTCCTTTAGTAACGAATCAATCTTCTACAACTTCCAATTCTACGCAGCAATGTCCTCACCACCAACGTCCTGCGACATCCTAGTAATAGGCAGCGGCAACGCCGGCTTCAGCGCCGCCCTCTCAGCCACACAAACAAACCCGAACGCCAAAATAATCGTCATTGACAAATGCCCCTCCGCATGGGCCGGCGGGAACAGCTACTTCACAGCCGGCGCAATGCGCACAGTTCACAAAGGCCTCTCCGACCTCCTCCCACTAGTAAACAACACAACCGCCTCACAAGCTTCTAAAATAGACATGCCTGCCTACACAGAAGCAGACTTCAAACATGATCTGTACCGCATGACAGGCGGCCGGACTGATCCCGCCCTCGCAAAGATCCTTGTTCGCGACTCGAGAAGTGCAATCGGCTGGCTCGCGGAGAACGGCATTCGCTTCCAGCTCTCCTTCAATAGGCAGGCGTATGAGGTTGATGGAAGAATCAAGTTCTGGGGTGGACTTGCGCTGAAGACGCAGGATGGTGGGAAGGGTTTGGTCGAGGACCATTTGAATGCGGCGAGAAAGCATGGTATACAGGTGTTCTTTGATACACCTGCTACTGGGCTGGTCAAAGACCCGGAGACTGGCGCTGTTCTCGGCGCGGAGGTTCTCAATGCTTCAACAGGCAAGAAGCAGTCTATTCGTGCTGGGGCTGTAATTCTCGCGGCAGGTGGTTTTGAAGCAAACGCGCGCATGAGAGCACAGTATCTCGGACCTGGATGGGATGCAGCCCGCGTGCGCGGAACACCTTTCAACACCGGCGATCTACTTGAGATTGCGCAACAAGATGTCTCAGCTAAGACGGTTGGCAATTGGTCCGGGTGTCATAGTGTGGCGTGGGATGCAGATTCACCTGCGCATGCAGGAGACAGAGAGGTATCGAACGAGTTTACGAAATCGGGGTATCCGCTTGGGATCATGGTGAACCGGGATGGAGAGCGGTTTGTGGACGAAGGGTCTGATATGCGGAACTATACGTATGCGATGATTGGGAGGAAGATTTTACAGCAGCCAGGGCAGGTTGCATTCCAGATCTGGGATGCGAGGACGACGCCGTGGCTACGGGCTGAGGAGTATCGGCCGGAGGTTACAAAGCATTTGAAGGGTGGGAGCTTGGAAGAGCTAGCGGATCGTTGTGCGGAAGCCGGTTTGGTGAATCGTGAGCGATTTTTGGAGACGTTGAATGAGTATAATCGGGCTGTGAGGCCTGGGCATTGGGATCCTGCTGTGAAGGATGGATTGGGGACTACGGGGCTGACAATCCCGAAGTCGAATTGGGCTTTACCTATTGATAAAGCACCATTCCTTGCTGTGCGTGTCACTTCTGGTATAACTTTTACTTTTGGTGGTCTGGCAGTCAACCCGGAGACCGCTGCGGTTATCTCTGAGGCTACTGGAGGAGAGATTCCTGGTCTATACTGCGTTGGAGAGATGCTTGGAGGCATCTTCCACGACAACTACCCCGGAGGCAGTGGCTTGACTTCTGGCGCTGTCTTTGGCCGTAGAGCTGGACGGCATGCTGCTGATATTGTCAAGAGATCAGAAAAGTCCTCTCGACTATAAGGTTTTTGAGGGGACCATGACGCAAGCCAATTCTACTGGCGAGCCTACTGTGGTATATGAAGTGGATACAATGGTGGTATCCTTGCCAGCATGTTGACGTCTATAACGACGATTGTTGTGGGGATGGCAAGCTTTAATGAATCGCATAGCTAAAATCATGATAGACGCCACGGCCCCGGGGGCCAGGGCACCATTAACAGGTGGATCTGGAGATAGCCGCCCTGGAAGTGCTTAGCGACTGTTACATACGACTACGATGTAAAGCTAGATTAACAGGGGTTTGAATGAACATCAGCGCGTATTTTCATAAGACAGTATCCTAAATACACTAAATCGATATTCACATTCACCACAACGAACCTCAACGCTTTCGCGGCATTACCGCGGGTATCAAAATCATCCTAAGACAGGCCAATTTGTGCAGTACACCAGACACGTGGGGTAGATAAAGCGAAAGACAAAGAGCATTTACATCGTAGGCACAGAGAAGTAGGATGGAAAAGGTCTAAACCATGCATTGGGTATTATGCAGAGAGTAGGATCGAGAAAATTAAGTATTGGTTAAAAAAAGCCTCAATGATGGCCAGAAGAAAACAAATCCCCAAACGAAAAATTTCCAAACACGCATTGAATCATCACAAGCCCATTGGTATCGAAAAAAGCACAGGTGACTCCCAGGTCTAGCGAAAGAATAGAAACGAAGAAAAACCAACCAGGAACGCAAAGCCAGCCGGGAACCTCTATGGTCATGAGAAATAAAATAAAGCGTAAAAAAAGCTCGCCCTTTCCATGGTGCTTTAGACCGTATCGGAGAAAACCGCGATCACAGACCGTCCGTAGGGTATCATGAGACTCTCGACGCCTGATCGAGAGATGAAGACCGGAGATGAAGAAATATGAAGATGTAGGAAGATGAGAAAGTTGCCTGTTGAGCGTAGTCGGAGCTCACTCCAGACAACGCAGTTGACTGGATTCCGACTCGCTAGGACGGGTCTGAGGCACGGTCGGGGTAAAGGGTGTCTGCCGCGTTGTTTTCGCGCAGGAAAATAAGTAGAAATTGAGAGCGCTCAAGGCATTTTGGCGCTATGAGAAAGAAAGAGTCGTAACGGATTCAGGTTTGATTTACTCCTCGTCATCAGCGGAGCCGGCGTCTTTCTCGCCCTTGTGGACCTTCTTGTGCCGGCGCAAGTTGGAAACAACAGAGAAGTGTCGCCCGCAGCCTTCAACATCGCAAGCGTATGCTGGATAAATTATTAGTAAATTTCTTGTAAGATCGGGTTCTTGAGGAAAACTCACGCTTCTCGCCAGTGTGGCTGTACATATGTGTTTGCAATGATGATGGGCGGGTGAATCGCTTGTCGCAGACCTTGCACTTGTGCTTCTTTTGGGTGTTTGATGGCATCTTGGAGCTGAACTGGCTCATCATTGACTGGGGTCCTGGTGGTGCGCTACCAGCCAGGAGACTGGCAGGTCGGGGAAGAGTGCGCGACTCATATGACTCGGAGGTAGTTGAGCTGTAGTCGGTCACGGAGGAGTCGACTGAGCCAACTGAAGCGCTGTAGTAGGGGTAGTTGCCTCCGGAGGAGATGGAGGAAGCGGAAGAGTGAGTTGAGGGGAATCCGTAGGAATCGGCTGAGCCGCGGGCACCACGAGGGCCGTAGATGTTGCGAGGAGTCAGGTCCTGGCTCAATGCGACCATTCCTCGGCTTGCGTCGAGCGCATCACCGAATGTGGGAGTGGGTGCTGGTGGTTGGGAGGATCCCACGCGGGCAGGGTCTCTGCGATTGCGCGTCAGTACTGCGCGAAACGATTTGTGGGCTTCCCAGGCTGGAATCACTTACGGGTGAGAAATGCGACGGGAGTCTTGTGACTGCGAAGGGTGGATTGGCGCGTAGCTAACTGGCGCATAGCTGGGAGGAGGGAAGCTGCTCATCGGGGGCGCGGTGGTGTATGTTGGGGCTTGCTCGAATCCAGTGCGTGGAACGTCGTGCTGCATCGCCATTACCTCCGGGCCGTAGCCTGCGGTGGTGTAGTTTCCAGCGGGCACCATTGAGGGCGCGGAGACAGGGATACTGGGATATGGCATGGACATAGGCGCGGACCGGCCGACTTCCTCGTTCTTGACAGGGTTGAGAGGCAGGTTGCCGCTGTTGCCCATGGAAGTCGCGTAGACCGGGGGAGTCGAGTGGGAGGTAGTCTGCGCAGCGGCCCAGGGGTCTGTGAATTGCGGCGGATTATGGTGGTAGACATTATCGAAGCTCATGCCGCCATACGGGCGGTTCTGGTTTTCAATGACCATCGTCATGGAGAATAGGGTCGCTGTAGAGCGAGCCGTAGGTAGGAAGGAGCAGGAGGCTGATCGTGTTGATCCGGGGGGTGTAAGAAAGTGATAACCCGAAGATCGCAGAATATGATACAAGTTGAAAAAGGAAAACAGCAATAATCCCGGTCTAGGAGAGAAGGGAGAAAGCAGTCTGGGGAAGGGGATCGGCGAAGCTTAAGAAGGGACAAACACTATAGATGTGAGGCACGATTCCTTTCCCTGAGCCACTGACGTGCCTCGGGGACGGTTGCAGATCTCCTGAAAGAATATTGTATTTTTCCCCTTTGGGACTAGAATAATAATCCGAATTATGGAAGAGGGAAATGGATTTTTGGAATTTTGAATTTTCTAGGGTTCCATAATCTCAAATAATTCCCTTATTTCTGCTTTTTCGCAGGATTGGTTGTTAGCGCGAAAAGTGGCTCTTCAACGGGAACCAGTTCCTCGGACCCTCTTTGGCATCTTGGAGTCGTTGGAGTATACTATTAATTCAATGCAATTACACTGTCATACTCAACTACGCGGCTTATGTATATTGGTAGGTAAGAATGAAGATCGAGTATATTCCAGTAAGAATGCGTGATCGGACCAGGCTGGAAACCCCGATACGGGCGGAAAGGGGAGGGGAACGCAATCATGGGACCCCAAAAAGCAGACAGTGACCTCAGCACAACGTGGATACTAGGGAATTAGGGGGTGAACAGACTATTTGGTCAGGGAATGTCCCGCACAGACTAGTTGTGAGGGCTACGATGAGTGGTCCACCTGTGCCGTGTCTAAAGCGCACTAGGCGACTTCAGGCTGTTAAGACAGGGAGCGCAGAAAAAGAAAGGAAATAAGCAAAAGCAAAAAGGGAACGCCAAGAAATAAACTCACGATGCAGCGACCAAGGTTCGCCCTGACGGCGTTTCAAGGTAGCGGGGAAGCAGTACTAAGGGACTACCCGTACTACTTACACACGTCGTAAGAACTGAGATTAGGTAGAGCATAGTAGAATAGAATAAAATAAAATAAAATAGAGCGGAACAAATATTCAAATATCAACATGGTATATTGAGGATATACTCAGTAAATGGAAAGAGTCAATTGAGGTTTACTTTGACAAGGCAAACCCAAATGTGGGAGGGCCCACGGGGTCAAGAGTGGCTCTTTTCTCTCCCCAAATAATGCAGGACGAGGGGGGCTTGGACACGGGCCACTTTGGGTTTAGCGCTGCAGCAGATGCCTTACTTCTGCGTATCCAAGGAAAAGGCATCTTAAATCAAACTTTGGAGGCAAGAGCATCCTCTGGTCTTGACTACTCACGACGTCGTGATATCGGCAGTTGCGCTAATTCAACTCCCTGCTATCTCTCATTGCCTCTGCTTTGCTCTCCTCATTCAGTAGCACGCATTATTGACACCGGAATTCTGTTCCCGCCATTCCCTCTAGGTGGTATTCTTCCTTCCAAAAATGTGCATGACGACGACCAGCCCGATACGTGAACACGCTCTACCTTATGCTACCCACCCCTAGGATACTCTATCTTTCAATATGTACTCCAGACGTATGTAGACGGTCTGGCTCCACTGCTTTAGAGTCGGAGTTGCCCCGGTACCACTATCACCAGTAAAGGGCCAAGTGATACAAGATAAAAGCAATAATGACGGGATTCGAGTCTTGCTTCCTGCAGGGACTCGGCAGCACGTTGATTTGCTTGCACCATGCGAGCTGTATCACCTTTCCAGGGTTGCGATCAACCGTGCGACGGGGAAGGAGGGGAAGGAGCCGTCGATGCCCCTCTCGTATTAGAAAAGGCCATTATCACGACACGTCTTTTTCGGACCTCGGGGTAGCTAATGCGGAAGAAGCCAGGGCCACCTTCGTCCTCGTCTCGGAAAGAGAGAGGGGACCGACGTCAGAGAGACCAGCGCATCCCGCGCGCCCTGGAGACATTAGCGGCGCGGCTCCTGCAATAGCGCGGCAGATGTGATCATTAGCACGCAGCCCAATCCCTTGGACACATCACAATGCTTGGGGCTGTGAACAGCCCTGTTCAGAATATCTCCCGTAACATCCTTCGTAGAGAATAGACTTAATGGTGG
>JAOYNU010000001.1:1254488-1385800 GCA_026745395.1 Tympanopsis confertula | reverse complement strand
GCGTCATCCTTAGCTTCTTCGTGATATCTGGTCTCTTTTGGCGCCGATGCATCAAAGCCGGAGTTCAGAACAAGGCGGTTCCGTCAATGCTTTACGTCCTATGGGTCAGTATGATCCTGATCTTCATCCGTTGTATCTACCGAGTAGTGGAACATGCAGGCGACACATCACGACAATTGACCGACTTTGTCTCGGAAACAAAGCTCACTCCTTTGGATCGTTACGAATGGTACTTCTACCTATTTGAGGGTGCCACTATGCTTGCGAACTCCCTCTGGTGGAACATCTTCAACCCAGGACGCTTCCTTCCCCGAACAACGAACACCTGGATCGGAGAAGACAACAACGAGGTCTCCGTCGCAGAGCCCGAGCGAGATGAAAATGAGCGATCCCCTCTTGGAGAAGCTGTCTATACCCTCATGCAGCTTATTACTCTGGGCGTATGGGGTCAAATGTTTCCCAAGCAGCGCAAAGAAGCCCCCGGCCCATTCACCGAGCTAGATGACTACTCTGGACGGAGAGTTTAAAAGCCTTTTGCGCCCTTGGTTTCTTTTCTTTGTTTTTATCGCTCCCCGGTGTTCACGGTCAGGCTCGACCCGCCCTGGAGGCGGCAAACGTGGTTGGTCAAACGAGCATTCACTGCGATTTCCACGCATCCAGCGGGTTTCAGGTGTACAGTGTTTTTATTTCCAATGTGCTAATTAGTAGATCTCTTTATCTCACGAAAATATAATTCAGAGCTACGTCTCATTGCTCTAGAAGCAAATGGCTTTACACCCTACGTCACCAGACTTAGCCATCGTAGTTCGGCTACAGCAACATAGTCCCCCAACCCGACTAGGTCGAGTTCGAACTTCTGTTTGAAATTTTGCGCAATTCTCCGAATACGAGTAAGTATGCTCAAAGTGGCTTGAGGGGTCAAGGTCCACACTGTGGCGTGCGATGAGGCCGTTTGAAATGTGGAATGGCCCCAAATCCTTGGCCCCCATATCCTCTTTAACTCGATCCGTTCTTCGAATCGATCATCACTGTGCAATCTCCCAACAATGGGTCGAATTCAATACGAAGCTTTGAGGGTGGCCTAAAAGCTTCCGGACGACATCGCTTCTGCAGCCTTTGGTCTCATAAGTTTCGCCCGGGGTCCATTTGCAAGCTCTCCTGAGTGACTTGGGGCTTATGAAGTGCAGATCGGCCGTGCCTGTTGCCCCTGCATGAGGTGATTCCATCTCTTTGATGTCGTCACCACACCAAAGCACCATCGGGGATGCAAATGCGAAAAATAACTCGCATCTTAGAAATTTGACGTTGAGAAATGAGGAAATTGAAGATCAGCAGGGAAAGGGCTGGCGATCACGTGAGCAGCTGGAAGCGCGTGTCAGACACTTAGCAGTTATTTCTACTCTGTACATTTCTACTATTTTGAAGACCATTTCCGTGTGCCAAAGCAATCATGCTCATAAAAAGTTTCATTTTCCAGTCGTAGTCGCAACGTACCACAACCAGCCACACGACATGTCGGAACTCTGCTCACGCGGAGTGTCGCGGCACGGGCACCTCCACAACCTTAACGAACTTCTCAATAACTAAAAGCCCCTTCGCATTCCACTCAAAAACACGGGCGCGTTTTTTTCTATGTGTCCTGAATATCATATATATGCCTGACGAGACGGATCCCCTTCTCGGAAACACCCGATTGACTCGCTCGCGTCGCACGACGCGTTATCTTCAAAATGAGATCGATGTACGTCATAGCTACTGGGTCCTCCTGGTCTGCTATGTGATCACGGGGTTGCTGGACAGTTCAGCTGTCCTGGTCTGGGGAAGCTTTGTCTCGATGCAGACAGGCAATACCGTGTACTTTGGCCTAGGCCTGGTCGGTGCCTCCGATGATAAGTGGATTAAGTCCGGTGTCTCGATTGCTGGATTTTGTGTTGGGTCTTTCGCTTTTGCCTCTTTTCACAGGCTTCTGCCAGATGGACGTCGCTGGGTCTGGGCAACATCGTTTACGATACAATTGGTATTTATCGTGATCGCTGCTTCGATCGTGGCTGTATTTCGTCCCAGTCGCGACTCTCCTCTCAGCTGGCCCGTTATCCTGCCTCTCATCCTTGTTTCGGCACAGTCAAGCGGCCAGGCTGTTGCCAGCCGTGTGCTGAAATGCAGCTCATTGACGAGCGTGGTATTGACGAGTATATACTGCGACTTTTTCTCCAATCTAAATCTTCTGGTGACTGGGGATGTCGAGGAATTGAAACGCGCTGCTGCAATTGTTTGCCTCCTTTTGGGCACGATACTTGGGGGCCTTTGGGCGCATAGTCCTTTTGGCATCATGGGAGCTCTTTGGACGGCTGCAGTCCTAAAAGCTTTGATCTGTTTTGCTTGGATTGGGTGGAAGAAGAAAGAGGACTAGGAGACAGCCTCTGGCAATACAGGTGTTCTTGGATAGGGTACTATTTATAATTTTGTACAAAAGATCATTTCACGTTTGCATGAGCTATTTTCAGTAACATGATATTTACGGGAATGCTCATCACCTCTTCAATTTGGAGAACCCAAGCTTAGGTTTGGCAGGAGAAAGCCATTGCCCAGCAGTAATCAAGCCGATAGATCGATGGTTGGAATCTCACTCATATGAAGCTTCGAGCTTCCATACGGCCGAAGAGTCACATCGAAAGAATCTCCAAGACACTTACGGTCATCCTTAGGAATAGGCGATCCGGGCACGGCACCAAGGAACAGGGGCCAGTCAATCAGACATCCCTTCGCGCTCATTGACATTGGCAGACCACCGTCCTCGAACACTGGAGAGGGCAAGTCGCCTGATCCGGCATCAAAAGTGATAGTCGAAGGGTCAATAGCCACATTCCACTCAGTAGTGTTCATGTAAGTGTAGTCCTTTGCCTGAGAGGGGTATGTACCTGCCGCGTAGGCAGTCTGGTTGGTATAATATTTGGGAGCCTCCGAAGAAATATCTGGCGTGATGTACAGGGCATACAGGAGTGCACCCTGGTAAACGGAGATAGTGTCGTTGGCTCGAGGAGCTGTCCTTGGGGACATTTCGATTTGATAAGATAAATCAGTAGTTCCGCTGGGAATCTGGAGCTCCACTAATCCGGTCTTGGGATCAACAGGTGGGACATTGTCGACTCCTTGGATCTTGACACCTTCAGACCAATCGGGGACTCGAAGATAAAGCTGGAAGGCCATTTCACTGTCAACACTGTACTTGAGGCTGTTGGCGAATGGATAGTCTGTTTGACAGTCAACCGTGACCGACTTCCCATTGATCTGTGTTTGAACCCGTCCAGGGCTGAGCAAAGAGTGCACAAGCCCAGTGTTTCCATTCTTGACGTAGCTGTACATGGTAAATTTTGGCAGACCTTGAGGATGGTTCACGGTGCAGCATGGGTAGTTTGGCTCCATTCCAAATGTAGTGCTTTGCGAGTTGTCATCATAGAACGGGGTCGCAGAAAGATTCTTAGAGTATGGCTGGTTTGGCTCTGTCAAGTACTGATGAGCCCACCAGTCGCCTGTCAACGCTGCAGGCAGAGCATTGAAAGCGGCCAACTCAGCACGGTCTGCATAATAGGGGTCACCGATCGCGAAGTAGTTATATGCCAAGGAGTACATGGTCTCGACATCGGTGCAAAGCTCAGATCCGTAGTACGCATTCAAGCCGTTCATGCGCTCATCAGCCAAAATCGAACCACTCGGAGAGCCGCGATACTCGAATGTCCAGTTGACCTATCAGAAATCAATATCATGCTCATATAGGCATGAAGGTTGAAGTTTGACTTACTCCAATTTTAGCAGTCTCCAGCAGAGTGTCATTAAGAGTGGATCGACGCAAGACTGCAGCATACTTTAGGCCTAAACAGTATTTAGCAACAGAGCATCCAAAGCACATTGGCAATCATGTAAAGCAATTCTCACCTTCTGCAATGGTCACGCCATGAAGAAACTGCCAATTCTCGTCAGTGACAGACTGCGGCAAGTTGTACAGATCCTCCGTGATGTATGTGCCCTCGGAGTACCAGTCCTCCCACTTGTAGGCGTACTTGAAGATCATGTCGATGTTCTCTTTCAGAATGTCGGTTTGGTTTCCGGGGTGGTAGTCCAGAAGCCACTGCAAACTAACAACCATATCTTCGGAACGTGCGCGGAACCACACGAAATCATCCTCGGACGGCTTATCTCCGTCGTGGTAGATCATACCAGTCCCATTGTTCTTCAGCATTGTGTTCATGAGGCTGTTGAACTTATACATCGCGTCAAGAACCGGGGCCTGGTAGGTTGAGTTTGCATCAACAAGGTTGGTGAGTCCCAGGAATCTGATATCCGGTTAGATTCTTCGACAAAGTAGAAAAAGGAGAGACTTGAGAGCCAATAATAAAAGCAAATCAAAGCTTAAAGTTCACTCACATCAGTGTACGAGCCCAAATCATTCTTTCGCCACTCTCCAGAGTCTCTGGTCCAATCCATCCGTCGGGCTGAATGAGACTGAGAACCTTCTCGACAACTTGGTGGACCTGGTCCTTGAGACGATCATCGTTTGTGGTGTATGCTAAAGGAACCAAGGCATTAAGCCAGTAAGGAAGCGCCTCATTCAGGTCACTATATTCGGAGCCACCGCCGAGCCAAGTCGAATCAGCCACATAGGGGTAAAAGTCGTGTAGATGTCCACCAAGACCTGCTGCAGAGGTCTCGAGCTCTGATTTAAGCCAGCCATTTGGGGTAACACTTCCCAAAGGAAGGGGCTCGTAGGTGAAAGGAGCAACTAAACATGGTCAGAGAAAGTTCGTATACAATAATCATAGCGCTAGTGTTGAAGACATACGATCCGAAGATGCTTTAGCAACTTCTCCGAAGCCTATTGAGGCTGCCAGTGGCAAAAGCCAACTAGGACGAGTAGAAAGATGCATCCTGACTATGCAAGAAGTGCTAAAGTGTCGCACTTATCCAAAAGACCAGCTGCGAAAAAACACATGGAGATCAATACAACGTTGCGGGGAACTTCAATTTATACGACCCCTCGTGAACTGAATCTGGCTCTTATTATTTGGAGCACAGAACCCAGTTCGAAATTGTGGGGATAATGAGGGGAAATGTAACTTTGCGGCATCAGCCGCTAGGTGACTCGGGAAAATAGATTCGGTTTTGTAGCCTTGTTCGTCTCCGGGGAATTCAAGACCACTGCAGATCATCTTGGCGGAATCTTGCGGACTATTTCGGCCTAATCCCCTTTTAGGCTGGGACTTTTGCCATATTTAGAAGTCATATCGGACGATCGTCACTCAGGTGACCTGGGGTATTTAACGAAGTGTACAGGTCTCAACATTTTGGAGTCTGGAAGAAATGAAGCTTCTCCACCTTCCTTCCCTTCGTGCGGAAATAGGATTATTAACTAACAGGAGATGGAAATAGTTGGATATACCGCGCGAATAGTGTAGAGGGTCTGTATGTTGACGTGATGTTATCTTGAAGGCCCATATTTGCACAGCCTACTTAGTGGCCTCGAATAAATTCCGAAATTCCTGACTTCCTTGAATACAGATTGGAGAGTTAATAAGATGCACATGGGCTCAATCCCTCAACTGTGGAAAGAATTGTTTGAAGAAACTCAAATCTAATTTTTTGATTGCTAGAGTACAAACTCCTCGGTTAATATATTAACTGTGATTTGGTTAAATATCACGACACGCGATGATTGGACTATTCGTTTTTCCGACGTCATCCAATATGTGCGTCACTTAAACCCGAATGGTAGTCCCATTCTCCACTCGGACAAAGTCCAAAAACTCTTTCAAGTCATTGTTCTTCGGTGTGCCCACGACGAAAACAGCAGGCTTTCCATAAGGAGCTCGGATAATAGCAGATTGGCCACCGCGATACACCTTGCCAGACCACACATGCTTGTATGTTTGACCCTTGCCAGGGAAATACACAGCAACGCTACTGCGGCCCGGATCCAATACCGGCGCGACATAGAGGTCGGGGCCAAGGAAGAAGCTCTGGTAGCTGATTTGCTGGGCTTTTGAGTCTTCCGGATAATAGACGACGGGCATGCGCAGCAAAGGCCAGCCCTTCTCCTTACTGTCGGTGTCCAGAAGGTTTCGTCGGTATGTTGCAAGGCTGCGGAACATACGAGCGTTATACGCATGGTAGCCGTATGTCGAGCTGTTGGTGTAGAATTGCGCGTTGACCTGAGGGACGTTTCCTTCGTGCGATCGGAACACTGAGCTGGATACAGCAGCGAGCTCTCCCCATCTACCCAGCAATTCGGCGGAGCGGTTGACGACCCCGTTACTGTCCCAGGTAGTGGTATAACCGCCAATCTCAACGTGTCCATGGGCATACCCGGAGAGACCCATGTGTCCAAGGACTGTAACAGCAGCCTTGATACCATCGTTCACACCCCAGTTGGTATCCTGTTGAATGTCAGTATATCTCCCCATTAAAGTATAGCGAAGTTTCCCCGCGACAAAAATAACATACCTGATCACCGGCCCAGTACAAGTTCATGTGGCGATTAGCAGACATCGAAGATGAGCGGTGGAACAGAATTGCATCCGCAATTTGAGGAACTCTGTCAACAAGAGAATGGTGCAACTTCGCCCAGTCGCGAGGATACTCATTATGATAGAATCTGGGCTCAATGCTAGAATTGCTAAAGCGAGTATCAGGCAACACGGGCGTATATTCACCAAAGTCGCACATGTAGCCGGACACATTAGCGTTCCACACTTGCTTGACCAAGACCTCTTGGAACCAAGCGCGGGCAGCTGGGTTGGTAAGATCGACGATACCGGCCTCGATTCCAGGTCCACTGGAAACGATAGAGGTATCGTTCGTTGTAGCGTTTTGGATCATGAACCCTCCCTTGGTAGCCTCCGAGTACAGATCTCGGTTAAATCCATCAGGCTTGGTGCTGACATTGGCCAAGAAGGGGTTGATGTAAGACAGGGTACGCACGTTGTGCTGATCGCGAAGATCTTGCACAAACTCATTCCAGGTAGGGTACAGCTCGGAGTCGGCCTCCCAGTTCCACCAGAGACGCGAGATGTTCAGGCCTGTAAGGTAGGAGGCACTCTGTGAGTGAGTGCCAACCCAGTCTTGCAACCAAACACCTGCAATGGGACAGGATTGGTTCAGACCTTGGTCCACAATCTTGTTCACCTTCTCCTGGCCACCTTGAATGCCGAGGATAGCACCTATCACAGTGTTAGTCAGAAGATATTAATTGTAATAATACGAGTGTCGAACGCTTACCAGAGTCGACCCATCGTGGAAGCTCCGCCATTTTGCCAGTGTAATCAGTCAACATGGAAACTCCATTCAGCATGTTGTCGGCTTGCATAAAGTAGCCGTCAACACTGGTCGCAGCATATCGAACAGTGACTGCATCAAGTTTTCGGAAATCAAATGTTGTGTAAGCAGTGCTCTCCTCCGACAAGTGGAACACACGCGAGGTCGAGGTGATGTACTGGGGCACGGCTGTATAGGTTGTGAACTCATCACCTCCAGAGAAGAAGCTATCTTCATCCTCAAGGTCTGTCGTAGGCTGGTCGCCTCGGCCAACACCTTGTTCTCTTGAGAAGATAGGCACAGACTGGTTCTTCAATGATGCGAACGAAGCCTGACCACCCAGGCCATAGAATTGCTCAGAGGGCGAGGAAGCGTATGTCAAGAACAGCTTGTTCAATGAGCCAGCGGAATGGAGGTCGGCGTGGAATGCCACGCGATCGGTTAGGTTTGCAGGTACGTAAAACGCGAGCGAGAAAGGAGCGGCCGCATTGCCACAGCCAGTCAATCTACCTTGGATGACAGTTGCATGCTTGCTGGCGCTGCTGGCCCACGGCTGCTGGCCAATCTTCTGAATCTGTTGCGAAGTGCACTTGTTCTTGTCCACCTCGGTGATCTTGAAGTTTCCACTAGAGCCAGCGATGTCATCCAGTCCTGCACTCGCACTGAGGAACGCTTGATGAGGCTTAGTCTCCCAGATGGTACTTTGACTTTTATCTTTGATTACAACATGATTCGTGCTGTTATCGACTGCAATCCGGAAACCATGTCCCAAATCCCACGAGCTTTGCGCCGCGAGGGATAAGCAGGCCAGAGACGCCCAAACGGAGACCTTGAGCCCCAACATTCTGTAGAATGACCGGGTTCAGCGATTTGAAAAGCGATAGCAGTTATTTTCTTGAGGACAAGGGTCGTCCCCCATTTAACCGGGGCGAGAGTCTCGATGACCTGCTGAGAATGGAATTGTTACATGCCGATCTCATGTCCCTGGCATCGCCGTTGGTCGCGCACGGTGTCAGCGACCGCCAAATCTCCGCGAACCCCACAATCGCGTGAGAATGTCGGCTCGAGTCGAGCTATCCGAACGCCGTCGGGGGCATTTGTTCACTCAAGGCCGATGCACGAAATCCGACTGGCCAATGGAGTATTTCGATATCCAGGCACACGCAACCCGAGTCGATGATCGTGATCCGACAGAATGGCCATGGATCAAGCTATCGAACACCTTGACAGCAGTGACAGCAATGACAGCCCATTGAGTTCCCAAGGTCCTTGAAGAATTACGACAGTCTCCACCAGAGATCCAAAAATCCGAAGAATCTCAAGGCCCATTGCCGAGCCGACAAGAAACTCCCTGACTGGGATTGATTGAAGAAGTGTGGAGTTTGCTCTCTTCCAGCCGCCCCCGCATTGGCTCATTTTACTATGTCATCATTAGTGCCAAGCACGCCTTGGGTCGCTAAAATGGCTAACGAGAACGAGTTATTGCACGGATAGCGGCCTCTGCTGGGCGCACGGGGCTGGCAATGTGAATAAGTGGCGTAATTAGGCTAGCTAAACGTCCCTCTGCATTAAAGTACCGGAGGGCATTGAAGCTCAGTAGAAGAAAAAGCTCATAGTTTATCGAATTCTCGTTACGTGATAATTTTGGAGCCAGCTAGGTCAGCATTCTAGAGCTCCCTGCAAGAAATAGCTCATTTCTAGTCATTCCATGGTTGAGGTGCATGCCCCAGAATGCGGAATCTTCTTCATGGAGAAGTGCCCCACGAGCTGGGGGTATCGCTCATTTCGAATGCAATGCTGGATGCGCCAACAATGGTGCTGTGCTTCAAAGTCGGAGTGTCCGCATCGACGCCATCCACCTTGAGACTCTTGACGTAGGGCTTTGCAGGAGCACCAGGAGCGGTAATAACAAGAGTCTTATCGGCTCTGTCGGTTTGCCGACCACCAGTGGTAGCGGCGGCAGGAACAGAGATCGAGATCTTTTCGAAGAATGGCGTCCCCACAATATATTCATCGCTTGCGGGGTTGACCGGATAGAATCCGAGAGCCGAAAAGACATACCAAGCACTCATTTGACCAAGATCATCGTTCCCACTTAGCCCACCGCTAGTAGCGTTATAATTCTCCCAAGCGACCTCTCGGATGGTTTCCGCTGCTCGATCCGGGTAACCGAGCATGGAGTAGAAGTAAGGTACGTGATGGCTTGGCTCATTTGAATCTTGATTTGCCATTGCCGTTAGTATGAAGTGACTTTGGATGGAATAGACAGAGCAGTTAACTTACGCTCATTGTGTCCACCCTGGAAATAAGTGTCGAGTCTGTCACGCATAGCAGCTCGGCCTCCAAAGAGCTGCGCGAGTCCTTGGACATCGTGCATTACGTCAAATGTATAGACCTAGCGAGTGATCAGTGAGATGCACTATATGAGTCTCTGAGCTCCTGAGACTTACCCAGTCATCTCCTTCGGTCCAACCCCACGTGCTGTTTGCCCATGTACCATTGCCGTTACGGGCCTGCATGAACTGGGTTTCGTTGTTCCACAGGTGCTTATAGTTGTTGCTTCGCTCTTGAAGTTCCGAGATGGTTTGGTTATCCGCACCAGCATGGGATCCTACAATAGCACAGGCGAAGTCATCAAACGCGTAGTCCAAAGTACGGCTGCCTGACTCGGACCATGCATCATTTGATACCCATCCTTGGTCTTTGTAAGCTGTGAGTCCAGCTCGGACTTCGTATGAGGTAGCCGGTTCTCGATCGTAGTATAATGTCTCGGTGTCACGGTCGGGTGGAGTGTAGGCGTCCTTTTTGACTGCAGCCCAGGCTTTTTGGATGTCGAAGTCTTTGAAGCCTCGCTCCAGGGCATTAGCAAGCAGAACATCCGCGTTGGTTGCGATCATGATATTCGTCTCTATGATATCTGCCCACATGGGAAGCCAGCCAGACCAGTCAAATATCTGGAGCAGTGATCGCATCATGCCATTCACTCTCTCGGGAGCCAGCAAAGTCAGAAGAGAGTGTTCTGCGCGATAGGTATCCCAGATAGACCAAGATTGATAGTATGAGTCGTTGCTCGAATGAACTTTGTCTGTATAGCCAGAGTAGTATGTGCGAGAGAGTCCATCTTTAGAGACCGGTTCCGAAAAGTCGCTTGGATACTGCAAGGCATGGAAAAGGCCGGTGTAGAAGATAGTTAGGGGAGAATGGTCAGCCTCGGTGTGGTTCACGCCTTCAATGGTAATCCCGCCTAATTTCTCCAACCACGCTTCTTTCACAGAATTGACGGTATCTGTAAATGTACTCTCGTCAGGAACTTCAATTTCCAGGTTACGGCGGGCTTGCTCCACGCTGACATAGGAAACACCCGTTCGCGCTTCGACGTTGGATACACTGCGATCAAACTTGACGAAGGCTCCAGTGAAGTTCCCGTGTCTGTGGCTCACGTTATCGTACGTGGTATTCCCTTCGCTGACACCATGGGCCACAAATGGTTCCGAGAAGCGCGAGACGAAATAGCCTTTGAATGATGAGGCGTGATCTGGACCCAACAGATAGTCTTGACGCTCGGTGTTATAGCCATAGATCTCCCTCTTAGAAGGATATATGTGCACATCACCAGTCCAATTGCGTCGAGAGACCTCCAGAAACACCCAAGGTTCCTGCTCCTCGTCCGCAGACGACCCAGTACAGTCTTGGAAGTCAAAAGATAGTCGACCTGCATGTGCATCGGCAGACATCGAGACCTTTCACACGTCAACATATCGCTCACCGGAGAATTCCTCGTTCATCGGTCTAGTACTTACTTGGATGGATTTCTGATAGGTCTCGCTGGCGGAGGTCGAGTCAGAGCCGGACGATAAGTGAATTTCGCTTTGACGCTTCCGCGTTCTACCGTTGGCACCTTCTTCTACATCCGATGCGACTGTGCCGGCACCACCTATAATGACGATTAATATTAGCTCCTTGTCTACATTTTCCACCTGTTCAAGATTGTTTACCTGGATCGGGTCCGTCTCCTGCAGCCTCGGCCGTGGCGTTCCAGTCACGATCCATCAATTGAGTAGCATCAAGGAGCACCTCATATACATAAGGCGTACTTTTCTCATCTTTCTTCCGAAAAGCAAGACCTCTGTTTTGGAAAAGCGGCTGTACTTTGCCCATGCCCGCAGCCAGCACAACCTGGCCTGCTTCGCCCATCCAGATGGCTGGCTGGTGGGTCGCTTGGAAGCCATGGATAATGCGATCACCATCGCCGTACGGAACTTGTGAGATAAAATTCTCTCTTGTTTGAGGTGTCCATCGGGTCATCGCAAAGGGCGGTGCTACAGAAGGAATCATTCCACCATTGCTGTTTGGCGACGTGCCATACGTGCCAATGAGTGGATTGACATACTCTAGGACCCCAGCATTTTCATGAAAGTCGGCGCTCTGGTGCATACAAGAGTCGGGTTGAGCTGTCGGCCTAGCAAGGCCTTGGCCTAGCGGAGCGAGAAGCAGCCAAGCTGGATGCATGGCTCGTCGGAAGTGGTGGACGCAGCGTACAGCGTTCAACGGTCGGAGAAGGCCTTAATCAAGTACCCTCAGCGGAGCATCGTCGCATTATTGCTCTTTGATTGAGTAGTCCCGTGCGGCTCTTGAAGTGTGGTCGAGGGCTCTCCAGGTCGGGGTTGCTCCGGGATTGTGGGGGAAAGTAGCATTGGTGGCTGAAGTCGAGGGGTCCATGAGCGTTGATCGCAATTCCTCTCCGCATCGGCCCCCAATGCGGGGATTGCAACAACAGAGCCATTCCCAGGTTGATCGACAATCGAAGATTTGACAGAAGATCTCAAGATCGTATGTTCTGTTTGCTTTGATTGCGATCTCGTGGGACTCTACTGTCTCCTTGCGCGCCATACCCGATTAGGCAGCTTGGGGTCACAAGGGATGCACAACATCACTCACTCCGTCTCGTGTCCTGTACGGAGTATACTGATGTATATGTGAGTGAGGACTCGTATATTCCAGTAGCCACTAAAATATGAGCATTTTGCCCTCATTTGTTTGCTTAAGGTTTGTTTTGTGTTGAATGTAGCATATCTGTTCTCGGAGTACTCCGTATGGGTCACTCGATCAGGGGTCTAGAAGATCACTATATTGCCTCCAGCAGTCTAGCAGCAGGCCATAGAAGATAGTAAGTATACTAGTACTGTGACTACTGCACCAGCCACGACTGCCACGAAAGGCACTAAAAATAGGCGGAAAAATCATCAGGCAGGCGCCAAGCCGAGCGGCAACACCAAAACATCCAAAACAACGGGACGGCATGCGCCATTCCTGACGCGTCCCCCATGCAATTTTCGTCCTTAGCCTCTCGACTTCCAGCATCCATCTTCTCTCTTAAGGCATTCAAGCGCCGTCTGCTGCACTTTTCTGCCCCAAGTCAACTGTGAACTCCGTCGCGATGCCGGCTGTTTATACCCCCCTGGACCCCCGGGCGCTCCACATGGCCCCGCATTTGGCGCAGCGCAGCCTTACGGTCAACCATACTCAGTCGATCACCCTGGGGATTATGGCTGTTTATGTCGTCGTGATTGCACTCTTATGGAACCTTCCCTATGTTCGATATTCCCTATGGCCTTTCAAGGTATGTTGTCATCTCTCAAACCATCTCCGACCGTCAGCTAACAGGAAAATTAGATGCTGGTGATTGCATTCCATGAGTAAGCGCGTCTTATGCAAGATATCAAGATACATCAGCTCACTAAAAAATATAGATTCGGTCATGCGATCACAGCATGCTGTACAGGTGGTAGAGTCAAATCTATCTCCCTTGATCCTCATGAGGGTGGTGTCACCCATATGCAGGGTGGCATCAGCGCCGTCACCCTTCCTGCAGGCTACTTGGGCTCGTCGATAATCGGCGCCTTATTGATCTTCGCCGGATTCGATATCGTGGCCAGCAAGATTGCAAGCATTGTCCTTGGCGTTTGCTTCCTTCTTACCCTTTGGTGGGCGCGGAAGGACTGGCTCACAATTATGACCGTCCTTCTTGCCGTCGGACTGCTCGTTGCTTGTTGGTTCATTGCTCATGGAGAGGCTTTACGATGGGTTGTGGTAAGTCGTTACGCTCTTCTCATGTTTCTGCGGTTTTAATTAACCAAATTTAGCTTTTCATCGGCGTCATGTCTGCTCTCTACAGTGCCTGGGATATCGTAAGTACCCGCCCCTCTTGGAACTGGTGACTATAAGCTAATCGGTCAGTGCGACGACTTGATTCTTCGCAAGGTCAATACCTCAGATGCGAGTGTCTTCGCCCAGAAGTATGGAGGCTCTTCCCAGTGCTGGGGTGTGATCTGGGTCATCATCTCCCTTCTCTTCATGGCAGTGGGCATCATTGCTGGAATTGCGGCATTTCCCGAATCTTTCAGCCAACAAGAAGACGACTCGAAGCATTTCATTCCAACTTAGAGTTGGTCGCTATTGCATGTGACACTTGACTGTTGCTCCTGGAGGAAGTACTTCTTTTGCTTGATCAACCCTGCTTGAAAGGGCTCTCGACAGGGAGATCGAGAACTATCACCCCGGATTTCGCCTATCGAATCGTCAATTCGCTTGGGTCTACTTTACTATGCCCTCAACGCCCGTCAGAAGAGGCTGAAGATCAAACAGACCGCAATGTACCACTTTACGATAACCGCTCACGAGTATGATTGGCCACGACTGCAGCATGAAAGGCAAAGCCGACAGCAATGCAGGCTGTTCATCCGCCATCCCGACCATCTTATACCCCACACGATGACACGGTATGACTGACAAACAGCCATTATGAGACATGTGGACGTAAATTTGAATGGCTGGAGCACAGCAACATCCTTGTACGAGTTTTTTCATGGGATTCTTAACCCATTCCCTACTATAGCATTAAGTCAACAATGCATGAGAGTTTCGGAACAGTATACATTCATACTCCGTACATGATCAGAAAACCCACGTGCTGTAGCTAGCTCCAAGCTTACCAGTCCCTTGTTTCGTACCTGAATTCCAGAATAACAAGCAATTGGTTTCCCAGGGCAAAGAGCCCTAATTCCCCACTCCCACGTTGCAAATACGAGAATCGTGCATGCATGAAATTACCTGTTCGTTAGATCTCAGCCATCAAGCCGCGTGGAAGCACTAACCAGACCTGACTAATTTGATTGGACGAACCAGAGATTTCACTACGGGGCCGGCGCATTTTCTCCCAATCTGGAACGCTCCATGGACACAGCTCTACAGCCAATCATATCCCCCGCATAATAAAAAACCTTGTCAGCCACCTTAGCGCTATTTCATGACAACGTTCCTGTCAAAACGACATGTTTGATCGACGCATTGCGAGTCAGGTACGAGACTAAGAAAGTAAATCGTACACCGCAGGATTCAATTGACATCAGTCCCTTCCGAACTCGTCACATGAGCGAACGAAACAGCTCGACACGACGGAATACTGGCCTGTGTACTCTGGTCCGTTCATAGCCCAAAAACTGCCGACCCTTTCCCCCCACTGCGCCACCGGGTCAGCAGCCGCGTGAAACAGGACTTAAAAATCAGCTTTACAGTAAGATATTGGCGCCCAGAGACGAATTTTTGGGATCATGATAAGAACGGTCTGGCCGCGAGAAAAATTTCTTTGACGCATTAGAATTATGTACATGAAGTCATATGATTTTTTATCAATAGTTATCATTAGCAATCTATTAAGACATGGAATATCAAGGGTGCAGTTTCCATCGATCCCCAGTAGGATTGAGGTCTTCCTCACTGCTAGATGTTGGATTAGGAGGGTGGCTGCTCATGATCGTAGTCGTGACACCGTGATAGTCATCCATTTCGCCAGCCCAAAATTTAGGCGCGGATTCGCGATCATGTTTCGAGTGCGAGGTTCGGTGGACACCACGGCCCACGCTGCTGGATAGAGGGTACGATGCACGGTTTCGGTTATAGTCATAGGCAGCTGATGAGCCGTCTTTGAGGAAGCGGACGAGAGGGCGCAGGGTGGTCAAGCAACCTGCCGCGATTCCGAGCCCGGCTTCGACATTTGACCAGATTGAGATTTGGTAGGTGTTATCTGCAGAAACGAATGTTAGGTGTTTTCAATAAATAAGGGACTGAGAGGCGTACATAAGAATTCCGTGTCTTTGTAGTGTACGATAAATGGAATCCGGATGATCACCGCTGCACTCGCGCTGTAGAGCTATGTTAGTCAAAGTTTTGACGGGACGTTGTTGGCCGAACTTACATGCAACCAATGCCTAGGATTCCAGCAATAGCAACCTTTGTGCGCTGATTCATGCGCAGGTTCCAGATGAGAGCAACAGGCAAAAGACCGATGGTCAAATCCGTGATAGCAGCTCCCACGCTGTACATGTAGGCGATTCCAATCAGAAGGTCCGGGTCGATGCAGGTGCCTTTTTCGGTCAATCGACTCCAGAAGAAGCTGACGGGATGGCATTGGAAAATGGTGAAGAATAAGAAAATAAGGCCGACAATTGTAGCCAAGGATATAGCGGCGTAAAGAATCCAAGCGTGTATCCGGTCCACGGTGATGCGCAGCAAGGTAATAATGATCGAAATTTTAGCCACGACGCAAGTTATTACATAGAATATTTGGCCGAGCCACCAAGACTGAGATCGAATTAGTAGCTGCGCAGGAACGAGAGTGGATAAGACGTACAGTGAGAGCCTTGCGAAAGTTATCTACGCCAGTTATTGGAGGAATTGTCTTGAAATGAATGAGCTTTCTTCCCATGCCATATTTGGCACCTAAGAAGCCACAGATAGCGAATGCGAGGTTCAAGACCTATAGCAGCATTAGAAAGGACTCAAAGAATGACTTCCACAGGTATTCTTACCATCGCAATCACCATAAAGATGTCATCCCAGCCAAATGCCTTCACGACGCGCGTGCGAACGAAGATTCGGAGACAGACCGTCACGAGAGAGATAGAAAGAAAGACTGCCGTGACAATTAAAATAGCCTGGCTACGGCTATCATCATCGATCATGTCCATGCTGAGTGTAATGAGTTGAAATCCATCAGCAGGCCATGCTCTCAACAAAATACAAAAGAGAGAAAGAGGAGGGGGTCTCTGCAGTCTCACTCGAGATCGCCGGGTGTTTCAACCATTTGTGAGACGAGAAACCGTAAATCTGGGCTCATGTGGAGCAACCCCTGCGGCATGTGGTGAAGCGAACTGCAAAAGGACAAATCCCGAGTGGAAAGTGGAGAAATTGGGAGGGTATTGATTTCTAGCGCCGAGTCTATTCTTCCATCGGGTGCCGAGAAGCGTCAGCAGAGAGGGTCCATCAGGTATCGGCTCTCGATGGGCTCCTAGTTCTACCGAGAACCTGAACCTGAAACCCTAGAAACAGCCTAGGAATTGGGAAGTTAAAACGTGGTAGAAAGCGCTAGGTAATGCGATGGAAGTCTCGAGGAACTGAGTCCTGACGCCACACACGCGGGCATGGAGCCGTATTTGTCCTCCGCATACGCCTAGTCGTACCGTTTGGCAGTCTATGATTGGCAAAAAGAGATCGCAACCAAGTTTCCTGCCGCAATGGTACCACTTGAGCCGAGCCATGTCCGTGGGTCTTGGCCTGAAGACTCTCCATGGATCTCGGCAACTCCACAAACTATCCCGCCCTGCGCCATGCGCCTCGCCTCGGCACGTTTCCATGCAGGGATAACGGGGGAGGGGCATGCGCTGGAACCAATAGTGTCAAAATATACGTTATTCGTCGAAAGGGATTCAAAAAACCAAGAGATTCATAGTCCTTCAATAGTGGTGCTAGTGTAGACTTCAAGACACCGTCTGATTAGGTTTGACCCAACTGCCGAAGCCCCCCAAAAGTCATCCTCTACTTAATTCATCCTGGTGGGTCAGCCAGTCTTCTGACATATTGAACCTTCATACCAAAATCTCCATATGCGGAGTAATAGTATAATGTGGTGAGTAATGGTAACCGCCGCCATGATCGCGTTTATCCTTCGTATTCAACCTTGATCCCGGATCGATGGTCGCCCCTATGCGCCGATCAACCGTTCACATGGGCCCTCGGCCGTAGCTGTGAATCCTCGATCGCACTATTGGCGCCTTACAGATGGAGTTCGTTTTCATTACATCATGAACACGCGGTCCTCTATTGGTCGCGTGCCAGAAGTCCCTCTGCCTCTTGGGCATCTTCAGGAGCTCCTTCGTGGGATTTATTGAGGAAGTCTGCCATCGCGAGACCCTCGCTCCGGCCCTTCTCAGCGTTCACCATCCATACCAAGGGAATGGGTAATACGATAATGACTGCAATGAAGAAAAATCCCGATCGAACTTGGCCAGTCGCGTCAATCAACATTCCGACGACTGCTGGGCCAATGAACGAGCTTCCCTTGTCGGTCGCAGCATAAAGCCTATCTATAAGTTAGGTCTGTTATTTCGCAGGATGAAAGCTTAACCTTTAAACTTACGCATAGAACGCTGCTTCACTACCTGGAGGAATGAGCAGACCGAAGAATGAGCGACAATATGAGGCAAGCCCGCCAGATACAATGCCATGAATAATTCCAAGAGGAAAGATTTCCCAAGGCTGTTGAAGGCCAATCACGCCCCAATTCTTGATGAAGGGGATGTAAGCAAGCATTCCATAGAGCGGAATAAGTTCGAACAACGCAATACATAAAATAATTGTATGATGCGATTGCAACTTGAAACGGCGCGCAACATGAGGCCACAGAAATGCACCCGTCATGCCTGACAGAGTTACAGTGATCGATAGAAGACCAATTGCTGTGGTGCTCATCTTCAGTTCGGTTCGAGCAAACAGAATAGCAGTGCCAGACACGGTCGCCATAGCATCTGAAAGGAGAAACCAGGCAACCAGGAATATCAAGACCTCGCGGAGCTTGACAGCGATTGTGATGGTCTTCCAGAGCGACTTCCATGCAAAACCAACCAATCGAAGCCACTCTCGCCATTTCGAAGCGCCAGGTGCGGAGGATGTCTCGAGTGGAGGACCCGGTCGGGTTCGCAGTAATCGGCGAGCTACAAAGGTGAATGCACACCACCATACACCGACCAGAAGTAGCACAAATCGCATTGGGTATGTTCCAGATGCCTTGGCAAGTGAGGTCTTGTTGAGCGTTATCAAGAGCCCGATACTCAAGATCTGAACAAAAACCGCAGCTGAATACCCTAGTCCAACACCTTTCGACGAAATTTGAGTCGACAATTGGAGCTCCGGGGACGAAGACTTCGGGTTCTTCTCTTTGAATCCATCTTCGGCAGACCTATCCCGAAAGCTTTCTGGCTGTATACCATCCACGCTGTCGTCATCGTCATCATTCCAATCCGCATCTTCATGTCGATTCAGATTGGACATTTCCTCGTTGTTGTGCCCTGGCGCATCCTGGACCGATGGATGATTCGCGACCAAGACAGGTAAGAAGGAGTTTAGAACCACAAAAGACGATCCCAAACAAGTGACTCCAATCACAACAAGAATTGCGCCGAGAAAGAAAACAGGCGGAGCGACCACCAGGAATAATGCGCTAGCGGCGGAACCCAGGAAGCCAAAGAAAAGTAGCAGCGTCTTGCGATTGTTTTCTGTTGATACCGTTAGACCTTCCTCTTGTCACTATTTCTTGCGAAGCGAACACCTACCATAATCTGCCAACGCGCTGAAGGAAATAAGTGTCAACGCTTGAATTAACACCGCCAATGAGAATGTGTACATCGCAAAGCTAGCTGTGTTGAGATGAAGCCCCATTACTCCGACAATGCATTGTTCATCCGCCGATTGGGTGCCATTAGCGGGAGCTTGCGAGCCCCAGCAAGGCAAATGGTTCGTCTGAAGTGTTCCATGCTCGCGAGCGAGCTGTTCAAGCGTAAGTGGAAGGAATGACCCTATACAGAACAATTGTCAGCTATCAAATCAATCCCATTCTCAATCGCATATAAATTGTAGATGTACTCACCCACACCGCAAACGGCAAAGACCTCGGCCGCAATGCCGTACGAGTACCAGCCTAGGATCTCCCGATCCGTGGTCGGGGTAGTATCCTCGCCAGCATAACGCGGGGGCCGCTGCTGGGAGCCCTCTGTGGGTACGGGCGCTCTAAGGGCCGCAAGAATGGAGAAGAGCATGAAGGGGAGACGGGGGATAGAGAAGAGATCGCAAAGCTTCCATGCTGCAGGTAGAGGTCGCGGATGCGGGCGGAAACCTCGAAACCGGGCGGGGACTGCAAGGATGTCATGGTGGAGCGTGATCGTCCGTCCCAGCCTTGGAATTCTCCAGGTCTCAGTGAGGCTGGAGGTAGATCAGTCTCGGCCACAAGACGCGTGAACTCGATTATATTCGCGTGCAAGGGGTTTTTGTCTTAGTCCAGATCATCCGCCTTCGGGCCGGTGACGGCATTCTATACATTGTTTGTTCTTTTGCTCTTCTAAGGCTTGCGTACCTCGAAGACAAACAGATCTACAGGGGCCGCTGTGGGTTTCAGGGATCAAAATAACATTGTTAGAGGCTGACTCGGACTCGTTCTCATTGGCTTAACTACTTGGAAGTAAATACTTGAGAAATTCTTGAATATCACTATCTGCAGTTCCTGGATACTTGAGCTTCCCAAATGCCTCGCGCTATCCCCCTTCACGAATCCCCGATTCCCCAGGCGTATCAATTATCCTCTAGGTCAATTTTGCCGAGGATAATCTTGCTTCGAATATAAATGAAGGAAGGCGATAGCTGCTCAGAATCAGCCATAGCTAAATCAAAGAAACTTGGCTGCGATGAGACATTGCCATACTGGTTTGCGGGCGATGAATCCAAGAATACCTGTTCTCTATATGGAATCCTTGCGGACATTGGAACAGATGGTGTTTCTTGCCAGTCGCTCAAAGCAATTGAATCATATAACCAAGGCACAATGTCACTATCTGCCGGCGGCATAAGTTGCTCCCGGGAGTTGATGATGCAGTCGCTTCCATTCGAGTCTTCATCAAGGTAAGATGGAAGCACGCTGGTATCATACCCCGCTCTGCTTGACTCTGGAAAGCCCTCCTGCTGATAGGCAACGACCTGGCCGGGATATGTCGAGTAATCAGAAGAGTTGGGAAAGAGATCATCGGGCTCCATTTCGCCGTAAGCACCGATAGGCTCGAGCATAGGGTTCACAGAGGATCCGTTTGCCCTGGCCGCAAGGATGTTCTGGAACCAGTTCTCTGAGCTTAGATCGACTTCCATACTTGATTCCGATAAGTGAGCATTGCATGACCCGTACTTCCGTACCGGATCTACAGAGGTACTTTGTAGCTGCTCTCGTTCGCATTCTTCTGTCATCGATGTCAGCTCATATACTTCAACGATTGGCATTCTTGTACTTTTACTAGTTTGGACCCGAGTGTTTGCTCTTGTATTGGGTCTGCCGTTCTTCCGCTTGGTCGGCTTGCGTGGTTTCCTTTCGCGATCGGATTCGACGATGATCTCATGTTCTGGAAGATGAACTGTCTCAATAGGTGAATGATCACTTTGATCATCGGCCATCAATTTTGAGTCTTTCTTCTTGGCGGGTCTCCCAAGCCGACGAGAGACGCTATAGATGCACTCTATTTTGTGTTTCTGGCAACGATGGCAAGAAGGTTTCTCGTGGCTGCAGCGTATCTTAGCTTGCTGACAAGCATTACAAGTAGAGCGAACCTTGACGCTCTTCGGCAGCTGCCCCACGCGTGCTTTGGAATGTCTGTTTGGATTCATGGTCGAATTTACCCGCATCGGGTCACTTAAGTGCTTAAAAGTTGGAAGTATTTCATCTACCTAGATCAGTTCACATCAACTCGATACACCACAGAGCTTTGTATGTTCTCTCTCCGTATATATAGGTTTACGTCGACTTCGCCTCTATACACAATTCGTAGTCCCGTAGTCCAGAAAGTTACATCCGGAGTCCCCCATTCACGCCAAATAAGCTTGTCCTACCCAAGCCCAGAGGAATCCCCCATTTCGTCTATTGCAGGTCCCTGGGAATGAAAAGTTATACTTTCGGATTCGGCCTTCGGGAACAGGCGACGACGAGTAAGATGTCTTCTCTATCGCCTTGCTAATCCATTTGCCGGCGATTGTCGCCAATTGTCGAAATTCGGCCTCCAGATTCTGCGCAAGCGAGCGAATGAGCTATTCCCGGGGACCATACCCCTGCATTTCAGAAGCCAAGCCCGATCGACCCTTCCCTGATACTTCCAAGGCTAGAGATACCCTATTCAGGCAAACAGGCACACTGACAACCAGATGGGTTCCTTGGAGGATGTCGGCACACGAGCAGCTACATCAGTTGCCCTATCTAGTCCAATGAGCTGACTCGGAACTTACTATCCGACGATAGGCCCGATCATGCCCGTAAACCGGAGGGTCAGACGCGCAGGGTCTTCGAACAGGGTCTGCTCTATACCAGCTAAGCTTTTTTATCATGAACCGAGGCAATATGACAAGCATCTTCGGATCGAAATGATCTGCTGTTTGCTATCAGTATACCATGCATGATGCAGCTTTAGAAAGCCTGTGGCTGATACTAGCAGTTGCAGACTAAATATACGCAGCCGATCTACTCCGTACTGCGGTCCACACTTCAACTGAAGCTTCTTTAGGGGGGTGACATGTAGTACATTCGTGTTATCCGCATATTCACTGGCTAGCGCATTTTAATCACTGCCTGGTATTGATCATAATCACTCGTCAAATCATTTGCTACCCGCCCAAACTCGATCCATCCACGATGTCTGTTAAAGGTCCGAATCATCACAGGCCATTTACTCGGGCATGTGCTTGAAGGGCTTTGCGAGGTGCTCTCCACAGAAGGGAAGCTTGCTGACGGTCCAGATCTCGGTGTCCTGCGGGAAAGGAATACGATTAGCATGCCCCACTATGAGTTCATTAGCGCCAAGCGCTAGTAGATGCATCCACATACAGGCTTCAGGTTCTTCTTGATCTCGGTGTCCAGAGTACCGGCCTTCAGGGCAATGATCGGCGGGGCAGCATCGGGGTCGTGGGCAATGGGAGAGCCACACTCGCCACAGAATGTGCGGTGGACGTCATTGCCAGAAGAGCCCTTGCTGGTGTAGGTCTTGACGGGGCCGTTGACGGTCAGTTTGTCCTTGAGGACAACGGCGACCAGAGCTACACAATTGGTCGCAAATTAGCATTTCGGTCATCGGGTTCGACTCGCAACATGACATACAATAGGTGGAACCGCTCTGGCGCTGGCAGTCGTCGCAGTGGTCGTACGCGGTGATGAGGGGCTCCTCCATATCGGCGGTGTAAGTAACCGCCTTGCACAAACAGTGACCAGTAAGAGGCATGGTGAACAATGGGTCTGATTCTTGCAAGGTTCTCAAGGGAAAAGAATAGTCGAGGACCTTGGTGGGATGAAGGAAAGTATTTAAAGCGCGGGGTAGGGAGACTGGATCCTGATCCCGGCAAACACAAAGTTGAGTGAAGTCACTACCGTCTAATCTACTTTACACCGACTATAGCCCCAAAGCCACTGAACGCTCGAATCACAATGCTCTCGTATAGCTAGCCTAGCTCGCTCCCTCACCACCGACCTTATTTATTCGGGACATCGACTCGCAGCTCCCCACCTGGAGGGTTCAGTTCTCCACTCGTGCCCCTCGGTGGGCTAAAGCGACGGCGTCTCTGCATGCGTCATGCGTCGATAATTCCAAATCCCAGGATCATGACAAATTGTCGAGCCCCGCTCTGAAACTAGTTAACCCCCTCGTTGGGAGACACTAGCCCATAGCACAGGAATGCCCCTCTATCTAATCTTGGTTCTCAGCAGCCAATCGAGCTACCAGCTGCCCATGCGCTTGTTCCAAAGTCCGCCGGATGAACCGGGCGGCTCCCAGGGGACACCGCAGCTCAATCTCCTCATGCAACTCCAGGTCTGACTCTGACGCGGCTCCAGGATCCCGAGAGCCCTCCGACCCGTCTGCCTGCTGCTCGCGGGGGAATCCCCGGTGTTGTACAGTCCATTTATTGCGGATCCGAACCCCCAGGGGTGCATAAATGTGGGTGCGGATTCCCTGTGGGGTATCGAAGAAGCAGCCTCGATAGCGAACGCGGCCCTGGAGGAGTCCGCCGGGGAGATAATCGACTCGGTCCGTCAGCTCATACCAGATAGCGCTGGTCTCGTCGGGGGCTGCATCTTCGGGGGCCGGACAGCGCTCGTAGTGGATAACTAGGGGGTTCTGGGTTATCATGGCATCGTGGTCGTGCAGCGATCGGACCACAGCTGCCTCGGTCAACGACGGAGGTAGTGGGGTCCGGTTGGTAAAGCTGGTCCACCGCTGCATTGTGACAAGTCAGCGCAACTAGCGCTGGACAAGTCGGTCGAGCGGGCAGGGGGTTGGGAGGCAACGTGGGGAGAGGCGAGGGCGGGCAGTAGCGGAGGAGAATCGAAGCAGCTTATGTCGATCGTAGTGCCAGCATATTCGGTAAAGTCTTCTAGGGTCAAAGCTAGACTCGATATCTGTGCATTATGTACGAAAAACAATTGGGCCGTAAATTCGTTTATTCCAAAAATACGCTTCTCAGCCCTCTTCGGCCTTACGCTACCAAAGTCAATTCCACGCAGCCAAAAAGTCTACTCGCGGCAGGAAGTTTAGCTACAGGCCTGTGCGTCTTTCTCTCTTGGCGTTTCTAATGATCGCCCATGCTGTCTCGCCGAAGAGTTTCTAGTTGATCTGCGAAGCTCTGCGAACGAGTTAATATGCATGAAGCCGCCCTTTTCGCCGTCTGGTCCACTCACCTGCAATTCCGTCGAAATGCTTTGGCGGGGGAGCGGCCCCTCAGACTGGGACTCGGGATGCTCCGCCTCCATTTGCTGCCTCAGCTCGGTATCCTCCATTTGGTTGGCTTGCGGGTTCTGTGCAGGAATCGAGGCAGAGTCAGGCGGCATGCTTAAGCTCTCGTTGCGGTCAGCAATACTGCGCACTTGCGCGGACGCTGACTCCTGGCCCGGTCGTTTGTTAAAGGCTCGACCCTAAAAAGCACATACAATGTTAGACTGCACCAAGTGAACTATTGATAAACTTGCCTCTGTGGCGTGCAGTTTTCGAGCATCATGCTGAGTGATATGGCTTTCTGGCTTTCGCGCATACTCGTCGATCTTGCTGTCGAAATTCATTTGCCGCATCGCAAGGCTCTGGGCCGTAGCTACAATGGATTAGTACATTAATCAAGACCTCGTTTAGAACGCCGTGCATTAACCTACCAGCAGGTCCTCCTCGGATTGGACCACGTCCCGTCAACTCGCTCTCAGCCTGTGAGATGGCTGATACGTCTTGGGGCGTAATCCGCTCGCCGCTCTCAACGGCTTGTTTCAAATCTGCCACAGAAGGAATATCCGCGCTCATATTTGCTGTTAATTTGTTGCTATTCTCAGTTAATATCAATTGTAATAGCCTCGAATTTGCCGATATATATTAATTTTTCTCTTGTGCTATCGTGATGTCACCCTGAGGCCATATCTTGTCGCCCTGCAGCGTCATGGTGGCGGTGCCACCTTGCCTCGCCTGGTTCTTCTGAACGGATAGAAGGAGTACGTCAAGGAACTGTAGAAGGCAACCCATGTGCAGACATTCGGGTTTACTGCTCTTGTTCGGCATTCCCAATACGCTATGGCCGATTGCCATACAGAGTTTAGACATATCCGACCCTAGGCATAGGCTGGATGGCTTTCCACATGTAGCTTACGCCATTCAGAAGATTCGTTATCTCTCTCATAGCCATTCAGAACTCATCCATGAAGTCACATTTCGCATTCAGATGATCCCCGCCCAGCATCGTAGAACCCCAACCTCGAGTTCCTTCGGGTTCTCTTTCTCCGACGATATTGCTCCATGTGCAAAGCACAGTACTCCGCAGAGCCCACGCTTCAAGATCTAATCCTTGTACAATCATATAATGTTGCACAATATTCTGTGCCGGCCCCCTTCCTATGGCTCTTTCGGGAACCCCGCCACTCGGCAACTTGCCCACTGTGTCCCAAGCAACATGGCAGAGTGCCTCCTGTGATCTGTGTATCATGGGCTCTAGGCTTGGTCGGACAGACCGGATAAGTGGATAGCTTGTCACAGTAACATCCAAACTCCTCGCGCAAACTCACGCTTGTACACGATTGGAGATCTAATCTGGTGTGGTCATGCGCGTGTGCAGCCCATTATCAGTTTTCGGACATGTAGTCGGGAACCAGGTCCATGTTGTCCTTGTTCGCTTTTATTTGAAGGAGGAACACATTGTCAAAAGGAGGCTCGTTTCCCAAATCAGGTATGAAGTACTTGTACAATCCACACAAGACCTTGTATAACTTGTGTCGGGGCCAATCAGTTGTCGCGACAATGCCGGTCCCGGCCTTATCGGATCTTATCGTCCGCTTATCGCATGGCTTATCACCGTAAATCCCGGTACCGCACAATTGTCCCTCCGGCTCCTCCGCCATGTTCGATTCCGTTGACGGCTGACAAGTCAGACTGCATTATTTGCCGTATCAAAGGGATTGCGCGAGAATAGACTATGTCTACGTAAGTGCTTGGCCTTTATGCACGTTTCCAACTAACATGTCTCGCCGTAGGCCACTCAAGAAAGGAAAGAAAGCGTGCACGGAGTGCCGGCAGCAAAAGGTCAATCCCCAAGAAAACATAGCCGTTCAGTCCTGACTTAGTTCAACAGGCAAAATGTGACGTATACCTCAATCCTGATCAGCCCTGCTCCCGCTGCGCTAGGGTGAAGGCGGAATGTAGGATCTCAGATCCATTTAAGCGCGAGCACAAGCGCAAGCAAGTCTATCATAAGCCCCAAACATTAGCGTATACTAACAAGGTAATTTGGCAGACGTCTCTCTGATCTCCAACGTGAATCCGCCGAGCTACGACAGAGGCTCCAGGGCTCAAGATCTCTTGAGCCAGATCCATCGCCCGGCATATCTTTGCTCACCGCAGCTGCGGAGATGGGCGTACGTGCCGGTCCACATAGTGAAACGTTCTCTTCACCATCTCAGGCGCCTTCGGAGTCTTATACGCCTCAGCTTCTTGCCCCTAGTGGGCTTACTTCAACAACACCGGCGCCGCCACCGGCACCTAGTTCAAATCTTCCAACATTACCTCGTATGCTAAACGGTGTTGAGGTCACTGCTGAGGAAATCGATGATTTGTTTGATCTGTAGGTCTTATTCGAACCCACCGAGAGCTATGTGATGCATGAGCTAACCTATAATGGCAGATACTTCCGACATTATGCACAATTTCTTCCCATACTGGACCCAAATACAAAGCCCAATGCCTATTATAGCCAGTCTCCGTTCCTTTTTTGGACAATCGCCGGAATAGCAAGTCGGGCATACCCAAGAAACCCGACGCTGATGTTTGCAATGTCACGCAATATAATTGAGATGGCTTTTCTTTCAGCTCTTTCAAAATCTCCTCCATGGTATACTATCCAAGCGCTCTTATTGATTCTGACCTGGCCGTTCCCGAGAGGAGATCATCCAGAAGCAACGTTACCTATGGCTGGCATGTTACTGCATACTGCTATGCAGAATGGACTTCATATTCCACTGTCTAGCCATGAGTTCTGCCGTGTCAAATTGCCTGTTCCTTCGGAGGCAGATCTGCTCCGTCGTTCGGAACTCTGGGCTCTTGCTGTGATCGTTTATGAAAGGTAAGTTTTTCTCTTGAACATACATGTCAAATCTCTTGCATCGATGCTTATAATTTCCCGCAGAGTTTGCATGCAAAAGGGTCAGCTACCTCGGGTAAACCAGGCACAGGATCCGTCTCAAAGACCGGCCATATTCGATAAAATCCCATCATGGATGGCTCTAAAGCTAAGATGCCAAGATCTCAATGCCAAAGCCAGCGAGGCAATGCTTAAAAATGGCCTAGGAGTCATGTCATTAGATAAAGAAAAATCTCTTGATACGCTAATAGGATCATACGAGAGCCAAGTAAACGATCTCGAGCTTCAAGCACATACTGGTAAGTATCTCATGCTATGCAAGCCGCAAATACTCTAACAAAAGCCAGATGACCAACGATTCGACGTATTTTTCTGTCGAATGATCATTCAAACCTTCCACTTCTACAAGATCCAAACCACAGTTTCCAGCGGCTGTTGTCCTCGAATAGTCATGACTGCCTGCAATCTGATTGACTACATCCAATCACTGACTGACAGAGTCAGCAATCTCCAAATGGTTCCTAACCAGATAGCATGGGCGCTTATCTTAGCATCAACCTCCCTGATTCGGATCCTAAAAAGCAATACAGCATGTGAAGGCCTGGAAACAATTCGCGCACGGTCTTCACTATTCACAGCGATAAATCTCGCCAAGCAGATGTCCTTTGATAGTGCCGATTTGCCCGCAAAGACTGTCACAGTCTTGACCTCTATATGGAGCAGCAACAAAGCCTTCCGAAAGGCCGATGGGTCTGAATACACTACTCTCCGGATCCGAGGCCGACTGGCACTTAGCCCAGTCTTAGATGCGGTATGGTGGTGGCGCGACGAATTCGATCCCCAGTCACGGATAAGAGGGGTTATAGAGCCTCCCGGTGGCCGAAGTTACTCACAATCCTGTTCATTCCCAGTTAATGAAGCTGAGAATATGGCAATCGGGAATAGTACCAATCGAACGACAGAAACCGACAATGGCTTGCCTTCTGAGCCCTCTCATCTCGAAAGTCCATTTCACATCGATGACAGATTTATCGCTGATTTCGAGTGGGCACTGGGTGACGATGCGTTTTTCTCCCTTGATCCCTTGCCTGCTAATTGGGCTTCTACGACGACATTGTTTTAAGTTTATCATAATGGAAATATTTATGAAAAATAATTGCACCCTGGCTTCTCAGATGGAGCCATCTTCTATCACAAACTCTCGGGTATGGCAATCAATAAGCCGGTGGTATCAATGATTATATAATGGGTATTCTGCCAACAGAATATTATCTCCATATATCAGATAGGTTTAGGCTAGGATTCGGAAAGAGTTTATAGGTAGGCGCTCAAGTACCTACTGATAGGGGCTTAAGTACCTACTCGAGGGACCATACATTCCGTTCTCTTGCTAATATGTACTGTGACTACCTGTAAAGATGAGAAGCCGAGGGAACCTTTCCAGGTTGGAAAGTCTTAAAAACTGTGTTTGAAGTTAACTATGTCATGTAATGTGCTGGCATCTGTTGGGAGTATTCGCGAGAGGCCCATGGGCCTGGAGACATAAAGACCAGTAAGTGTCAAGGGATTAAAAGAATAAGAAAGGAAAAGAAAACAAGACCGAGAACGAGAACGAAATGACAACTCGAAAATAAAAATCCCGGGGCATATTCTCCACCAACACTTCGCACCAGTATTACTGATTGTCATAGTGGCCGTAGTTTGTTACCATTTCTTGGGACCGAATATCTCGCCCTTGGGCAACTTGGTCCGGATAGCCGTGTTCATCGCGTCCAGTGTTCCTGAAGCAATGTCAACGCCCCACCAGCTTGGCATCTCTGTATCCCAGAGCTGCAGTGCAACGAAGATCACGATAGTCGAAGCGGCAAGGCCAACATCCAGTCCTGCGGAGAGGATATTCTTGTAATATCCCCACCAGCCTGGTCGCGTGTCCCGAATGTACTTCTGGAACACATACCCCACGAGTGCCCAGCTCAGATAGTTCAAAGGGGTAGCAGGGGGAATTAGGCCAGTTCCGCTGAAGAAGATTGGCGCAGAGAACAAATTGATCTTCGACCGGGGCAACATTCTCGCCGCAACGTATGTGGCAACAGGCAACAGAAGTCCCGGTATCCAAAACAGCATCAAGGGGCCGTAAATCTTTCCGATTGAAAAAATTCGAGCCGGGCCAATTAGTCCCCATATAATGGAGGCTATAAAGAACACACGGCCATTTGGGCATGTGTAGTGATTCTGCTGGTCAGGCGTACAAATGTCCTTTATCGTCGAAAGTGCCCAGTTTGTCACCGCAGTTTGAACGAGCGACGCCCAGACGCCAGCCACAACCTGTGCTGAAAATGTCACTCGAGGTGGAATCTTCATGTAGTGACCTATGACGCGTATTAGACTCAAATAATGTGTGTTGATGAATTTGTTTAGGGCCTACCAAGCTTCATATCCTGAAGAAAAGACAACGCCTGGGACATCGTTATGTATCCGTATGCTTTGAAGAGCATCATCGCAATTGGCTTTCCCGGCTGTACGTAGCCAATGATGAACTCCGAAATCACGTTCAACCCGATTGTAACATTCGTTGTAGCGGCTATGACACCAATGGGCAGGATGAAGACGGTACTGAGAATGAGTGCAAGGAGCAACGCCCACCAGGTCAAGCCTGTGGGATACGCAAGGCAGACTGCAAAACCCATGGTAACAAAGATCAAAGCCATTATCCCGAACCACCATTGGGGGACAGGCTTGTATTGAGACATCAAGCGAGCATGGATGTCCTCGGGTTCTTTGTTCAGGCGGCGGATTTGGGACCAGAGTTGTGGTCCGTGGAATAATGCTACATGCACCACGACGGCCATGATTCCTGCAAATGATAGCCCATATGTAAGCAGGAAAGTTGTAGACAGAAATAGAGGTGAGTATTGCTCGTATTTCTTCTCGTCGAGAGTCATGCTGGGGGTCAGTATCCGAGACACATTGTATGCGACACCCGTGTTGTCGTAACTCCCTGAGCTGCTGATCGGAAGATACTCCGAGTAGAACAAACCAGAGTAATGAATGGCTGGGGTTATAATCCAGAACCAAAAGACCATCGACCCCAGGGTGTTTGCGATTGCGTGCCACGGTGAAATGAGGGGACTGGAATTGAAGCCAGAGATTTGGCTCCAGTCAAATGTCATGGGAATGAGTGACAAGCCTGTCACGCCACCAAAAAGTTGATTTACGACAACATTCTGAGGCTTGATCCATGTGACCCATGCAAAGTTGCTAAGGAATGGCGCGATGTAGCTTGGAAGCCATTGCCAGCAAAACGTTGCGATCACGACGTAGAGGAAAAAGCGATATCGCGCAATCTTCCAACCAGAAGTCAAAGAGGAATCTGGACGAGTATGATCGTGCAAAAAATTGAAGAGGGTGGTATTGATGAGATTGGCTGGCCAGATCATCGCGGCTGGAAGGACCAAGAAACGGTGGAAGATTCCTCCCAGTGTGAAGCCCATCATCATGATTGACATCGTCATGAAAATTTCGAAAGGCCAGCCAAGGCGATAATGGTAGAAGCCACGCATTGCCACTGCAATGTCTGTGCCATAAGAAGGACCTCCGCTCCACGTTGCGTTTGCCATGATGACTGCCATAGCATGCTCTTTCTTGCTAAACGGGCCGGGGTTCAAATGTATCTCGTGTCCGAACACGCGGAATGACTTCTTCGGCATGAACTTTTCCCATGCCCTGCCCAATGGATAAGCCAGAACCTGAGCAATGTAGAGCGGAATGACAATGTAAGGCTGGCGAAGGTAAAAAAGTGAATTCAGCGCAGAACCGATGGTTGTGAACAGAAGCCCAATAGTCCATGCGCGCAGAGTAGATGAGGCGCCACCTTCATCGATGTTCAAAACTGCTACACGCACCTCGGGGTAAGGAGAGTCGTCGAGAACATCGTGAAGGACCTGGTTACCAGCACGCGTGTCGGTGATGAAAGCTTCGTCGTCGAGTTTTGCTTGGACACTCTCCGGAAGGTTAGGGTCCCATTTGTGGCTGCTCTTCAACGCCTTGAGCTCCGCCGTGGTTTCATTTGCAGGTGAAGGATCAACGTGACCTGCAACGGAGATTTTGTTGTCGGAGTTGTTCATCGTCGCCATCGTGCGTGGCGCGATGATACGCGGGGTGACTGCGTGAGAAAGACGATAGACCTTCCAAAGACGGGAGCGAAGTAGCTAGCACAGAGTGCTGCTGAGCTTCAAAGCCAGGAATTGGATGATCAGAGATAGGAAATGGAGAGGAACTTGGAGAGTGGAAGAAGGAAAGAGGGGGAAAGTGGGAGGATGGGAGGAGAAGTGAGAGAAGAAGGCAGCGGAAGAGTGAGAGAAGGAAAGAGTGCGCGAAGAGTCGCTCCCAGAAGAAGCATGTAATGACCTCAAATCTAAAGAAGATAGTAAGAGTTAGAAAGGGATGCAAAAAAAGCTACTCCCAAGGCAACATCAGCTAGATATGGTTTTTAGCGGGCGACTGCCACGAGAGAGGAAAGTACACCACAGCCATGCGACTTAAGAGACAAACCGAGGCGTTCCAAACTATCGGGCAGAATGGAAAGCAATGAGAAGAGAAAAGAGTGTATTGAAATGAAATCTCCGAGATAAAGCGCTGAGAAGGCACGTAAAGGCCCAGAAGAGCTGCTCCTTCCCTAGCGCTAGAGGAACTCGCAAAAGAAATGGCATCGAAGAAAGCTGAGATAGTAATCATAAACGCGGCGCAAAGGATATTCCAAGGTTTTGTATTTTTAATTTGCGGTGTAGATAATCGAAGCTTTGAGTAACCATCCATGGTTGTATTTACAAGGAATACCCTGCCACGGCTCGTAGCCCACGACTTAGTATTAGCAACGTTAAAACACGTACAGTCTGAAGGTTCGGAAAAAGAGTAAGCCACCAAGGCATCCGATATCTACCTGCCTTGGTAGGTACTGTTTCGCCTAAAGGGTAGGTAGTACTTGTGGTACATTTAACTAACGTCTAACCTTCTTCAAGGCTGCCTCGATTCAATAAATTTAGAAAATATGTCAATATTTTTGGGTGGGACTATATCTGCAAAGACCCTTCTGGGATGCTTCCCTTATGTTCAGAGGCACATGCATGCTGTAGGATTTATGTAATTTGTACATGACCAATTTCTCCGAATCCACGAGATTCAATGAAGAGCACATTCAATCATGATCATCATCAACAGCTACATCAAAGCAGCCGATACAAAACTTAATATACGTCCAGTCGACCAAGCTGTGGCCTCAACCCACTTGCGGAGTTGTTTGATCTGGCTGGCTGTCGATTTATACCCTGCGACGACGCATACCAACCTGCAAGCCGAGAGGCTTTCGCAAGAAACCCTCACGGGTCTCCATGGGGTGATCCTGCTCCATTTGGAACTCAAACAGACGGAAGACAGTTGCGCCCATGACGAGCAGCTCCATCTCGGCGACATTGCGACCAACACAGGCACGAGGTCCGTGGCTGAAGGGGATGAATGCGGCTTTCTGGCGGGGTGTCAGGCGCTCGGGGTTCCAACGCTCTGGAACGAACTCTTCGGCGTCGGGACCCCAGATGTCCTTGGAGCGGTGGATAGTGTAGCTGGGCACGGAGAGGACGTCGCCGGGACCAAAGGTGTGGCCGCAGATGGTGACGGGGGAGGCTTCGGGGGGAATCTCGCGAGCAAGACCCATGGCGGAGGTGCTGTGGATACGCATTGTCTCGTAGATGACCCATTGGAGGCTATAAACGGTTAGTTGAGGTTGTACCAAATGATCGAGATTCAAGTTGTACTTACTAGGGAATGTCCTTGACCATCGCATGTGTAGGGACGTCGATATCCTTAGGGAGCGCATCGTCGAGCTCCTTCTGAAGTCGGGGGATGACACCGGGGGTACGCATGCACCAGTACAAGATAGCACAAGCAGTGTTGGAAGTAGTATCAGAGCCAGCAATCAGCTGAGTAAGAGCCTCAGCAGTCAATTCCTCACGACCGAGCTTGTTGCCGTTGCCGTCCTTGCCCTCCATAAGACGAGCGAGGAGGTCCACACGAGTGTTCTTCTCCATGACTTCGGGCTTCAAGCGCTCGTTAACACGGGCAATGGCAATACCAGCCAGGTTCTCAACAGCCTCAATTCCCTGGTAGAAGAACTTGTCGGGCAGATACTTGGCGAAGGGCTTCAATGCTGGGTAGCAACCGAGGGTAGCGGAAACTTCACCGCGGCGGTTCAGAACCTCAACAGCGGCGACATACTTAGGTGGATCAGAGGGGCTCTTTCGCATCTCAGCAATATCCTGGCCCTTCTCCAGCATGCCGAATGGGGCACCGAAAGCCAAATCTCCGATGATATCGAAGGCAAGGTAATTGAACCAATTCAAAGCGTCGAGACTGGCATAACCGGTCTTGGGGTTAGCCTGGAGGTCAGAGAGCTTGTTCCACTGCTTGACAAATTCCTCGATATTTCCGTGAATATATTGTTCAAATTGTCCAATTGACTTGGCGCTGAAAGTATGAGCGACAGTCTTGCGCTTGCGGGTATGCTCAGCTCGGTCACGGGTGTTGAAAAGACCCCGCTTAATGGAGACAAAGGCATCGTAGAAGTCACTGAGTATGAACAAATTAGCATGATCGGCCTTATGTTTTGTGGGGTATAAACAGAGCCCCAAGAAATGGTGGATTGACATACGCTTTCAAAAAGCCGTTACCGTGTCCGTAGACAGCATTAATAGCTGCGTCGTCGGCGATGGAGACATGGTCGGGAGCAATGCGCACGAGCTTTCCGTACTTTTTGTGGGCTTCATCAACCGACACAAAACGTTTGCCCTGGCGCGCTTGTAACAGCAGCCAGAAATTAGTGAAGGCCGCGAACCCTGGGCTAGGAATATCGCGCAGGCGTGATTTCTGGAGGTACGGAACTAAGTAATAGGCCAACAACAGGCCCAAGGCGAGAATTGGGGCATTGGCGAGAGAGAGCAACATATTGTCGGTGAGCTCAGGGGCAATATCTTCCAAGCCCAAAGGTCTATATGAATGGCCAAGCCAGGCGGCTCAAATTAACAGCCGCAGAGTCGATCCCTGAAGACCGAGGAATACACGTAAGTTGGAAAAGGCGGGGGAGTTGCCGCGTGGGCGAATGTGATGACTGGCGATACTGAGAGCAACGAGTATCGGTCCGTGGAGTATCAGAAAAGCGAAGTCATTAGCAGCGATCACGAAAGCTTTATTTAAGGGCGGGATTGAAACGGTCCCCGAGGTCTTCGCATACGCGGGAAGAAAATCGGTATCTGCGGCGGCGTAAGTAGTGGAGTCGGCGAGGGCGGAAGTGCCGTTGTTGGCGTCCGAGACTGCGAGATGCTGCACAAAGTTCGGTCAAGCCCAATCACCTCTCTGAGTGCTCGTCTGAGTGTCCACTGATCCACGCAGATCCTCCAATGACTCGCCGCCAATTGCCAATGATCCTGGTAAAGCGTCAGACCCATGCAGGCCATTGCAAGTCTCTCCACATCCTTGCCGCACAAGACCGGTGACGCTGGATATGGAGAATTGCCCGAGCTCGGGGATGTCAGGGTACTCAGATTGGTGTTTGGAAGTGGGTAAAATATTAGGCCATGCGATATGAAACGTTCGCTTAAAGATCGTGTATGAGGCTCAAGGCGAGCATGCCGGCAGAGACGATCTTAGAGATCATACTGCCTCGCAGTCGGGCTTTTTGATTCTAGAGCTATATACAACATGGTAGATCAATTAGAATCACCATTCTTCTACTGGAAACAATCCATTCCGCTTCTTCTCTCCCTCCCATCGATCCATCCACATCTTCATTTCGTCCCGCCTCTTCTGGCTACCCACATTGACGGTCGGAATGACTTTGCCGATCCGGAGCGCGCAGCAGAACATAGTCAGCTCGCGAAATGAACTATGCTCGCTGTAAGGCACACCATAACAAGCGCTCTCACGCGTGCTTCCCCGTTGCGGGGTAAGATTGTCTGCCGTGAATGGGGTCCGCCAGTGTTCGCCACGCAAAACCGTCGGTACTGGCGGGTTGACTAACATTCGCCCCGCGGGGGCTCGGTACGTCCAGCCGGTAGGCCGGAAACCGACTACTCGAGAGAAATGCGGCTTCATAGAATCGAGGTAATCAGCCAACGTGTCGGCGCGGAGTTCGAAAAGCGTTTGCATATGCACTTGTGCTTCGTGGGGATCGTTCGTGAGCAATGAAGATAGTTCTGGATCTTCCAGGCAAGCGCAGATGCGTTGTTTGTATGGAATCGCAAAGATCTTAGAGCCCAAGGCACGCGCGATGCCGATGCATATTCGCTCTTTGCCAATGCTGTATGTCCCGATAACGACCAAGAGTCGCCCGCCTGCTTGAGTCGTCTCTTGCGGTTGCTCGCCGCCTGTGATAGATGAGAAGTACTTGCTCATGCGGGCTGCAGCGCCAGATTTGACTGGTCCACCTCCAATGCCAGCCTCCTTATTTAGACGGACACAGAGCCCCGAGCAGGCGGTGATAACATTATCCTGGCTTGGAAAGGCGTATTTGGGGTCCAGATAGGTCGTATCGAGATAGCATTTATCAATACGTTGTTGCCGGGGCTTACCAGTCACTTCGTTGACCGGGTTAGGCTGCAGAAGTGGATGTCGAACTTGGTCTGGAGAAGCACGAAAATCACCGCAGTGTAGCACTCGCTCTTGACGAGCATTGGGCCCGCTGCCAAAGGTCTTCTCAAAAAGAAAAAGAGAGCTTCCAGGGCAGTGGTTGGCTGTGATCATGGTCACTTGTACCCCTCCAGTATTCGGCACCTCAGAGGTGGTTTCGAAATCGAGGTCGACGAGCCATTTGGGATCAATTCGAAGCTGCTGCCGTACAAGATTCGCCGTTGCTCGACTGCAGTAAATCGGGCCATGGGACCATGACTTGCTCAGCCCAATATAGTGGTCGCTGTGGAAGTGGCTTAGGAAGTAGGCATTGCAGCCCTCCACGGCGCCATAGCGAAATGCGTCCACGGTGATCGAGAATCCAGGAATGATCTTATAGAATGGACAGGTACGCTGGTATGCCTGTTTTCCACGAGATGAACTTTCGTTGGCTGCTGCAGTAGCCCATGCAGTATCTTCCGCATTACCCGCCATCATTTTAGAGAAAGCAGATCGATTGCCTGTCTTGTCTTCCACCTTGCTCTCTGCATAAGGATCACGCTGGGCTGGTCGAGCTATAGAAGCCCTCTCCGCGCGTGATAGCTTTTTGTTTGGTTCTGGTTTAGGTTTGATGGAGTCGTCTAATGGAGGTGTTGGATCTGTGGGTGTTTCAACAGCAGCTGTAGGTTTCGGATTTCCGTCTAGACAATCGTTCACATGTACTGAAGCATCCTAATCGTATGGTCAGCAAGTGGATGCCGCTATAAATCATCTTGGATCTGCAACTCACTATTTCGCTAAGTCCTTTCAAATTATTTTGACAGATCGGGCAAGATACCTGCTCGTCTTCGTCGGTCGTCTTATGGGTATCATTTGTATCGTATGGGGTCTCCCACTCTTGCATCACTTGCTCGTCTTCGTTTTCGTCTTCCTGATCCCAAGGTCTTTCTCGAAACTCCTCTCCTACTAATTCGTCTTCATCCAAATCGTCAAAATTTGTATATTCATCTTCGGCATGATTCGTGGCTTCTCTTACCAATGGCGGCTGCTCGAGGTCGGCAGGAAGGTCTCCGGCTGAGTCACCATTGATTGGAGAAAGCTGTATTGGCGGAGCTGGCACTGAAGGCGATGTATCTTGCAAATCTCTATATGCGTCCATTTCTTCTTCGCTGTCGGATTCGTCAATGAATGGTCCATTGGACTTTTTCGTCGGTGCTGGCTTCGCAGGCTTCTCCACTTCGACTGGTCCTTCAGCTGATTCTGGTAGAGACACCTTGCGGCGTTTTACAGATGACTCTTCCTCGTTGAATCGTGAGTCACCGAGTTCTTGTGGCTCATTTCCATCTTCCCAGATATCGTCCGGCGTAGCCGATCGTGGCCTGTCGTTTGACTCTGTCTCTGTGGTTCGCCTGCCCTTGGCCAAGCCCTTCTTATCTTCTAGAAATAGACCATCGCCAGTATCGTTCTTCAAAATCCTTGCACGCTCTAATGCTGGAGTGATGCGGCCGCTGCTCGGAGATCGTGATTGTGTGAGAAATTGTGTCATTCGAGGTTGGCGAGAGGTTGCTCCCTGTGGCGAGTCGGTTTTTTGGAAGAAACTGAGGATGCTCGTGTTCCGTTTCGCCGAGTTCGCTTTCGTCGCTGGCGGTTTCGAAGGCGTCTTCTTCGCGTATGAGCCTGCCATGATGTGCTCTTTTCTATGAATGCAAGCTTCGATAATTTGCCGGCAATCAAAATTCAACGGGCCAAATACTTCCGATGAGCGAGGGCCGAGTATTTACAATGCCGGTCATTATCCACGCCGAGGAGGTGTTCGAGTGGCGGAGAACTTGCAAATCGAACACCGGATTAAATCAAGGCGCGCGGCCGCGACACGAGATCACATGACTTTAAATGCATTTTCTCTGCCATCGGACTACAAAAGCTACAGTGCTTATTTAAGTCCATCTAGGAAGAATTACAGTGTAGGATATATTTGATCGCATGCTTCATAATTTTGAAATTAGATGGGTATCGGACGCATATTCATGGGCATTGCCTTGAGGCCGTCGGTCTGCAATACCAAGCAAGGATGAGCTGGCTCCAATACTCATGCGGTTGGTCCGGTTCAGTATATAGTAAAGCCAACCTTGCTGGTAATCGGAGCCGCTGATGCCGTGCTTCTCTCGTAACTGTAAATTCCGCACCGCCATGAAAAGCCGCTTTGCCAACCGCAATGAACCTGGTTAAGCGGAGCATCGCATCATGGATAAACGTTGCGCAGACATGAGGAAAGGTACTTTTGACGGCGTTCGAAGGATTCTTGTAGATATCGTGGGTTGCATTTATCGAGCCTTGCCGGCTTGGTTAGCGGCCTCTAGATGACGGACAATGGTTAGCTCGTGCTTAACACAAGTATGCAAAGCGTGAAGCTGAGTATACGAGTCCCAGAATCGCGATTTTGCAGCGGCCACATCGAGTGTTGCGTGCTCTTTTGAATCGTCGCTTTCCATCCCTATACTCAACGCCATTCTGTATCTCACTTACCCCGCCGTGTAGCATCCTCCAATAAACCGACGTCAACCTCCGACCGTGGCAGCATAACGTAGCGCACCACACTTCCGCGAATGAACATGTTCTTCACTGATGAGAGGTGGGGGTACTTGTCGAGTTCCAGCACTTCGACATCGTCGAGTTTGATGTTCAGGTACTGATCGACCGACTTGAGGATACCTCGGATGCGAATGTCGTTCTTGAGCTCGATAGTCACCGTTTGGTTGGTGAGGGTCTTGAAGAAACTATTTCAAGTGGTTAGCGACTGGAATAACCCTGCAATGTCGCGATGAAGTGCAGCTCGTACCTGAAGAAAAGCATGGTGGGCGGATGTGGCGACGGGCGCGAGGGACGTAGGAAGGGCGGAGAGCGATATGAAGGTAGGCAGATGGGTCGAGAGGTGTTGAATTTGTATTGCAGTGCCAATCACGTTCACAATGCAAGCTTGAGTAGATCGGATCGCTCGAGCTGGAAGCAAAAGATGTGGCCGGGGAGGTGGGATTGTCACGTGATGATCTTATCGGAGAAGTATTTGGGGAGAAGACAAGTTCAAGTGACCTCACTTGCAAATTAATATTGACAAGGCCTCTGTAGGCTGACAAGGTTCAGCCAGCCAGTGGATATGGTGATGAAGACTGGGTGGATTACATTCGAGTTTGGAAAGAGGTTTCATCATTGCGAAGCAAATTAATGTATTGTTTGAATCATCGTTTGCACGTCCAACATCTCACATTTCGCATTACATTACATAAATCGGCCACCAGGGCACAGGTAGTTACAGGTATCAATAAAAGGAAGCACCAACGCCGAGTTAGCATCCAGTTGAGTCCTCAGGATCAAACAACTGGACGCTTCGGCTTCATGGCCCATCCAGACAAACAGGTCCAGCCTGCGCCATTCTTCCTCCCCTCGTCGAAGACTGCTCCAACTCCCTCGAGCAGCTTCTCTCTCTCCCGACCCATTTCTCCTCGCAATCGGACCAGCCATTGCTCCCACATCCATCCTCCAAGAATACCAGTGATACTCGCGATATCTCCGGTGCTTCCAACGGGCCCTTGAACCGCTTCATACTGTGAGATCGAACTCTGAACCCTTGGAGCAGGGGTATCGCGCGGAGGCTGAGGCTGGCTTGGTTCCATGCCCATGGGCAGGAACATCCATGCTCGCTTCAGTCCGACGAACCCGCTATCACGAAGGCGGTTCACGAATCCCTTCGAGGCATTAGGGTCATAGCCACGGTTGCGAAGGTTGAAGGCGAACTCAACAGACGCAGCAGTGGACAATGTGCCAGCTTTCGAAATCTCAGCATCCATGACCATGTACTCCAGGAAGCCACCAGGGCGGAGACAGCGAAGGCACTCCTTGAGTACTAAGTCGTACTCGTCACGATCATACCCTGCTGGGCACTCTGTCTTCAGCAGCGCATGCAAGGATCGTGTCGAGATGACGTCGAACTTGTTGTCGCCGAATGGAAGCTCCCAAAGGTTGGAAACAGTCACCACACGGTGGTTCTCGGGTCCCTTGATCCCGCTGTTGACCATCTGATCTTTGGTAACAACAGAGTAAACCTTGACATTTGGAAACTCATAGGCAGCTTCCCAAGCCCACTCGCAAGAAGTCTGACCTCCCATGTCCAGAACCCGGACCTTGCGCTGCTCTTGGGCGCCATTCTTCAATTGCCTGTTGGTACGAGTGAATCGCTTGGAAGCTGGACTCGTGAAGAGCTTGCCACCATTGAGACTCTTGAGCGCATCCATAGCCCACATAGGTTGACACAGCTGGGCAAGAACAAGCTGCTCCTTCTGAAGCTTCACGAACTGAGCCTTCTCGGCCAGATCAGCTGGCGTAGTTGAGTTTCGTGGTGCTTTTGAGAAGGGCCCCTTGTACTCTGGCCGAGATGGACAGACGATCTCGTACTTGCCCAAAAGGCTGTTGAGGTGTGTATCAACCAAACCAAGACGGAAAGACTGAATCGCGTCATATCGCATGTTGCGATGAACGAATCCATCAGGTTTGGTTGCTCGCTCTCTAATCGATTGGAAACCGCGCCAGTAAATGGAATCACGGCTTGCAAGGACAGGAGGACGAGGGCTTGAAGGTGCAGGAAGACCTTCAACAAACCTAACAGACTTCTTGGCAACTCCATCATGAACTTCAGGTGATAGTTTCTCATCCACATCCTCTGGGCTCTTTTCGGCAACCACTTCATTGACTGGGTTGGTCTCACTCAGAGCCGACATGTAAGTGGCCTGGGCAGCGAGCCAAACACTGGTTCGGTCAAGGCTAGCGTTGGCACGATCTTGAAGCTCCTTGTCGTAGCACTCATCATACTCAAACACGTTTCCAGCACGTGTGATCTCCTGGACTGCGAAATTCTGGCTCATCGGGCTGTCTTGGTATGCTACCGATCGAGTTGGGGTTTCACATGGAACACGAATGGCAGTCGGAGGTCCTTGCTCGTCACGAACAGCTGTGACGGGGTCTTCCTGGGACTCTCGACTTGGCCATTCAATTACCTGCTCAACAACTTCATCGTCATCGCGCCGCCAGGGAAGGTTGTAAAAGCCTTCAGCGACAGCGGACGTCGGCGCATGGTTGGAAGTAGGCATCGACCAGGTATGACGAGCCCGAGGAGCAAGCGATGCGAAGAACCCGCCAGGAGATGGAATGCTCAGCTCAGTGAAGCTATAGCCTGACATCTCCGAAGCAGGAGTTGCGTCATCGACACTCCGCGGGCGACTGGATGGTACTTGAAGCTGCGACATCTCATTATCTTCCGAAGTCTCAGACCAAGACTCAGGCGTGCCATCAAGGCGAATGTGCTGGAGCATGGCGAGAGCTCCGTCAGGCAAGCACATGCCTTGGTCTGAAGGAGTTGGCTCCCTGGAGGGTCCCTCATATGGAAGTGAGGAACTAGAATTATTCTGCTGGGCTGTGGGGATCTGAGGAAAGTTTCCCAAAACCTGGCGCCAGTCATCTTCATGTGGGTTTTCAATAGTGATTGGAACCGTCTGGTCATGAGAGTCGCTGCTAGTCTCGAGATCCTCAGTCTCACTGCCATCCACATAAGGACGAACATGAATATCATGTGCATCCCAGTTGGTGTCTGGGAGAGAGTGGGTGTCAGGAGTGGCTAAAGCGCTAATGACCGATTCTTGATCAGAAGATATGCTCCCGTCCAAAGATGGCGGAGCGTGGGATGCAGGAACAGATCGGGCCAGTATTGAAAGTGCAGCAGGGGATACCGGGATCTTTGGCGGAGGAGTCGGAGGTACCGGGGAGCTTTTGTGGTTTGGATTAGCCCATGCTCTGGGAGATGATGGAATATCGAGGGTCAAATAGTGCTTGCGGCTTCTTTGACTGCCGTTTGAAGTGAGCGAGTTTCTGGTGATTGGTGTTACCAAGCTTGATGGTCTTGTTCCCGATGGCGAGAATGTCGAGCTGATATCAGTGGAGTTGTCGTCATCCAAGCTTTCCTCGTCTGTGGCATCATAAAGATCGTCGAAGCCTCGGCCTTGGTCTTGCCATTCCCCATCCGAGCAAGCGGAACATGATGATAATGTGCCTGCTGATAAAGGTGACATTAACCGGGTCAGGCGAGCGTTAATCGGCCCTGATAGACCACTTGTCTTGAGCGTCAACTTGGGGCTAGTCACAGGTTTTGACTGCTGAGGGCTGTTGGCAGCTGATGATTCGCGAGTGTCTTCCATTATGGTATTAAGCATGGTCCCCTGGGCCTGCCGACGGGGTGGACATCGTGCAATGGGAGGGCGATATGTGTCAGCCATCGTTTCCTGTTAGCTTGAAGAATTCAAGCTTCTCGCTTCTATGGGTATCTCAAAGGACAGAAAGTGATATGAAAAACTGCATGGACACCGATCAACGGGTCTATGATTTAGAAAGTGGTTAAAGCGCGGAAAAGACAAGCGAAGCAATCCAGACTAGCTACCAGAGCCAGTTGGCAACATAAATCACAGAAAAGGAAATAGCAGATGACGAAATGATGGACGCGAGTCAAGCAAGACCCAGTCGGCCGTTGCGCTGGTCTATATAATCGCGTGGGCGCGTTCGTGTCTCTGGGGAAAATGCCCTAGTGGAGCCGATCCTCGACCCCCCTGTCACGAGATGCAGAAACTACTGCAAGATTGGGCACCACTAGTCCAGCAATCCCGGTCAATTTGATGGTCTCCATGGCGGTGATTGGCGAAGAACTGGTGGGCGCCTCGCCCGGAGTCACTTCCTCACCTCATGGGCCGTGCCCAACAGGATTTAGTGGGGAGCAGCATTCGATGCCGAGCCTTAAAGTCAGAGGCTGCGCCTATCAGCGGTGGAAGGGGAGTGTGACGAACTGCTGGCAGCGGCGCAGTAGCCAGTGACAGGCGATCTATAGCCGCTGTGGATGCTAAGTTTAGTTCAATTTGCGTTCTCTCGGCCTCCCGAGAGGGCCGTGCCACCCGCCAATGTCCCCCAATATGCCCTTTTTTGGTGCTAGAACAGCTCACAAAGCGAGCTAAGAGCAATAATTAGTCTCCGTTCCATGCACGCGCCGCCCTGTCGGGTCGAACACTGCACAAAAAGGGAACACAAAAGAGGGGTTAATGACCTCAACTGGCACTTAGCTCGAATTAATTTTAGAAATGCCTGCTAATTGATCGCCCGATGGTTGCAGTCCCCACAGTCATGCAAGTAGTGAAGCTGCTACATCGTCATGGAGGAAACATGCCGGGCGCATCGAGCGACAACGTGGATTGGCGCTTGGCTCATCAGAAGTCACCCTTGATGGAGACAGAGCCTGATAGGAGAAACGATGACACAAGTCCCCCCTCAGCATGGCATGTCTTCATCGCATGATTGGCACGGAAGAAAACTTAACTAAGAACTCTGGAGCAGCGGGGTCTCGCACTGGTCACATTAACATCGGTGTGATTTGAAAGTGATGATACGGAGTATGATTTGATTATTTGCCCAGCCTCCGCGCGGTGTGCAACATTGAGTCATGCGGCATTGTGACTTAAGCGCCCATCGGAGTTGCAATAAGAGGTTGTGCCAATCAGAAGACGACAAGCGCCGATATAAAAATTTTTAAATGGAGCTAGAGTACACAGCCACCAGAATTCTGTCATTATTGAACCTCAGATCTGCCCGAGGCCACCTGCTACTGTTCTCCCACCAAGGCGTCACCGCATCGTTCGCCTTTGCGACGTCAACAAATCGGTTGTGACGTAGATACTAGCCCTGGTATAATACTTTTTACTCCGAAGTCTGGTAAATTGAATGGACAGATATGCCCTCTCTCGCTTATGAGACTAAGCAATCATATTCTGTCAACTTTTCTCGCAGCGCCCAGGGATTACAGAGCAACATAGCCCAACCCACCGCATCTCCGACTACCAGTTACGTGAGCTAACTTCAAATATCACCAGAACTATCTACAATGAAATATAGGTTTGAAATAAATACTAAAATGTTTGTAAGTTGCCTGAGTTTCGGCCTCGCTGTTACACTTATAAGTCGCCTTTCTAAAGATGCAGCGTTCATGCGAGCAACCTTGGAATGCCGGTAAGCTGAATAGTAAGCAGCTTGAGAAAAGGAGGACTGTTCCTTCAATTGCTTTACGCCCATTGATAATGCATACTTTAGTAGATCAATTATGCTCGGAAACGTATACTCGATGCGGGTCATCGCTCGGGCTACCACGCTTAGGCTCGCGAGCATGTCGAAATTTGGACTGTCTTCAGAAGCTTTTTCAGGGAGTTATTACCCTTCATAATTGATTGACATTCACCTTGATGTTTCTATGCACTTCATATAATGCGCAGTGTATGATCTCTCCCTCTAAGTCATATGTAAGGTTTGGACCTCGGGACTATCTGAACATATCCATGGCTGACACTTATCAATGACTCCATGGTCTTAGGTCGCCATTTACACATGAACAAAGATTATCAAGATAATGTTTGAATATTCGTGAGGTACTAAAAGACTGTGTATAGCTTCATAGACTAGCTATGGTGAGAAAGCCAATTCAACTTCCTTGTGTTAGCCACCTTAGTTCGTTCACAGAATAGCATTTTCGCCGCCGTAACGGCTTCGGGCGCAATGGTAAATGTATCTCACACATCATGGCCTTCCGATAAACATGATGGCGCCGATCATGATAACTACGACTGAGGCTAGTCTTAAGCCCTGGGTATGCAAGTCAAAAACGCCTGGGTGAACTACCCTATCATAGATATGCGGCTACTGGCTTCCAAGGTTTTCAGACAGCCTTAAACCGGACGGCACCTGAACTAGTAATGTATAGTTCCAAGGTTGGTCTAAGGCTTATTCTCCTGGCCTTTATATTGTTGCTTTGCGGTATAAACTTTGAACCCTTCGACTTTCCATTGTACACTCTGCCGTATTTGCCGTTTAACATGATTCAGTATCCTTACTTTTACTGCTATAGATCACCTGCTGATGAGGAGGTCCAAGCCCGTTGAGCCGTTGGGTTCAATATTAAGATTGAGGGGCACTCGGATCACAGTGCACCGAGAGGCCCGCTCTCCTGCTCTGGGTTGCCATTATCCACCACCTCATTAGGGCAATTGAAGAGCGGTTACAGGTGGCCGGCTATTGACTTGCGGAAGATACGTTTCCGGGCCTATGGGAGCATATCCGAGCAGGCGATGGACAACGGTGATATGCCGAGTTTCAACACCCGAGGCGCACCCACGATCTATAGTCATAGCGTCCAGTTAACCGTGAGCTTTTAAGTCGCGTGGCCTCAAAGAATGACCAATATGTCATAATGAGACCGCATATAGACTTCATACTTCCCCAGATCAGGGCCCGGGCAAAACCTGAAATCCGGAGAACATGCCGGACAGGAGCACGCATGATTGGCGGATCGAGAGCTTCGACGCGGATTCCAGGGATTCCAAGCAGTTCCCCCAATGAGCGACGAGGCGATCATCCAAGGCCAGCAGCTTCAGGTCAGGCGACTTCCGCACCCTCATCGCAGGGGATGCCCGGGCTTGTTGCAAGCATCGGGATCACCGAATCTGGTAACCCAGCACAGGCGGTGATTTGTCAGAGACGCCCCCAACGAGAGAATGCGGACTCCGTTCTAGGACTCCATCGCGGTGTGTTTTCTGGTCGGTGAATGGAGCTGCGACTGCTAGCTTTGCTTATTGCGCTCCACTTGTGGATCGATCGCCGCAGATTGGCACCGCGAGCGGCCCACGTGAGCCTCGAGAGCCCTTATCGTCCCGTTTGCATCATCGTGAGGATTTTTTTGGCGGGGGATGACGGTAGATTCAACGAGGACAATCGCGTCTGGGATACTGGGCAGGCGCTGATTCAAGTATGACACGCTGCTTGGAGCTGCATAAAATCTAGGAATATCCATAAATATCAATAGTATCAAGGGGCGTTTTACGGTGAACCCGGCATATCCACCTTGGGATTTCCCCAATTGCCACTCGGAGAACAACATCGTCAGTTGGGCTTTTGCACGACCTGGAGCTATTCTTTTTCTATTTTAGTTTGGCATTCCTGAGCATCGTGACGAGTCCTGGAACTCCCCCTCTATTTCCCCATCTGCCTCCCCTCCATCTCTCTTCCCCAACTCACCCCTCTCCCCTCGCCAAAATTTATCTCTCATCACCATGGCTCCTCCACCCGCCATTATCGCTCCCTCCATTCTCAGCGCCAACTTCGCTGATCTCGGCCATGACTGCTCCAAGAAGATGGAGCAGGGCGCCGATTGGCTCCACGTCGATATCATGGACGGCCACTTCGTTCCCAACATGACTATCGGATGTCCAGTAGTCTCCCAGATCCGCGGATGCGTCGATCGCCCTCTCGAGCCCTGCGCTCGCGGCACCTTCGATTGCCACATGATGATTATGGAGGTACGCGATAGCTGAATGATCGCTGAAGCTTCTTCGATTGAATTCCGCTAACTCAATTCCTAGCCTCACAAATGGGTCGGCGACTTCAAGAAGGCCGGCTGTGACCTCTACTGCTTCCACTACGAAGCGGCCGTCTCCTCCGTCGCCGCAACTGATCCCACCGACAAGACCACCACGCGCCGTACCAGCCCCCGCGAATTGATCAAGTATATCCACGAGTCAGGCATGCAGGCCGGTGTCGCGATCAAGCCGGATACCCCGGTGGATGTTTTGTGGGACATTCTGGACAGCCCCGATCTGAACGAACGCCCCGAGGTGAGTGCGACCTTTGTACATCCATTGAAATATCCACCGAATACGCCGCCGCTTCGCTCCAGCTCTTCAATTCCTACACCTTATCTATATAAAATGCGCTAACATTCATCCCTTAGATGGTCCTCGTCATGACCGTCCACCCCGGTTTCGGCGGCCAGAAATTCATGGCATCCGAGCTGCCCAAGGTGCAGGCACTGCGGGCCCGCTACCCAGATCTCAACATCGAAGTCGACGGCGGTCTCGGACTCGGCACAATCGACCAAGCCGCCGACGCAGGCGCAAACGTGATTGTAGCCGGATCCGCGATCTTCGGCGCCCAAGACCCAGGCGACGTTATCGCCAAGCTGCGCGAAGCCGTCCAGAAGCGCCGCGCGATTGAATGAATAGCCCAGGCCCAGCTTTAGGCGGAGACATGATTTTTTACTAAAAGGGGTTCCGGTGTTGCTCTTGTTTGCTTTCTTTTTTCGCAATTGACCGGGGTTTATGTTCAGTCTTGCGATTGGACGCCTGGGCCTTTTGTTCTGGGCTGGGCTGCCCGCGATTTTTTTATTCCGCGGGGAATTCTTTATATACTCGATGTATTTGTTTTTAATGATGGATGAGCTACGAATGGCATTCGATGGAGAGTCGATTGGACCGCGGATGGAGCAGTATAGATCAAATATAAATCTTGCATAGATCATGAATCTTGGAAACGGTCCATCAATAGATTTGAAAGGTGTAATATTCAACTACCTAGCTAAGCGGGCTTGCACATTGGTATCATCTTGCTACTATCAAAGCGAAATATCGAGTCCTGCTTGCATGTACACAGAAATTCGTTCATGTCGTTAACTACCAAACCTCACTTTTTCTCTGGGGCATCCTCGGTGGCCTCGTCTTTGACATCTGCTTTGGTGTCGGTCTTATCCTCTTGAGCATCTGTCGCATCATCTGTCACAGCTGCTGAGGATTGCGCCTTCGCCTTTAGAGGATCCTCGACACTCAACTCTGGCGTCTCCTCAATGGTTTCGCCTCCAGACTTCTGCTTCGCCTCTTCACGAAGGGCATCCAGAGCTCCGGGCTTCTCGGTGGAGATTGACTCTCGAATTTCGTGGACCTTATCCTGGGCATCCTTGTCGGTCGCCGAGATAATAGATCCACGGTGATGTCCCACGAGTCCCAGTGTTTCCGCGTTGTCAACGTGGAAGTTTGCAGAGGAGACTGCCGCGACCTCAGGTACCAGCGGAGGTCGTTTAGCACCCTTTGGAGAGTCAGGCGCGGTGTCAGGCAACTCAGCAGCCACAGATCCTCGTGGTTGCTTAACAGCAGGGGCCTCTTCTTTTGACTCCGACTTAGCCCCAGTCTTCTCGTCAGCCTTGCCCTGAGCCTTCGAGGCAGCTTCCGTGCTAGCCTGGCGTAAAGCAAGCACAGCCTTCTCGTCCTTCTTTTCTGTAGGCTCCTTAGGAGGCGGGCTCTGGATCTTGATGGTAGATGGTTTCGGCTTGGCGGGTTCTGGCTCTTTCGGGGTGGAGGGAGCTGCTGGCTCGGGGGTAGCGATGGGGTTGCTGGTGGCAGGCATGCCGTCGAGGTCGGCGACACTGTTCACGACCATACGGAGCTCTCCGAATTCATTCCATTCTTCGATTTCTTCGAGGTCCTGCAGGGGCGGTGCGGGGTTAGTTCGTGCGCTAATAGCGAGCATATGCGAGGGAGATCACATCTACATACCCCAACGATGTTGCCGTACTTCACGAGGCCGGGCAATTTCTTGCCCTGCGAGCGGCGGCCCCAAAGTTTGCGGGCAGCATCGTCGGTAGCGACATCAATGGCTCGGAAGGGAAGCTTATTCGCCTTGAGGATGGTCTCGATACGGGCGGTCGCGGTCACAATGTGAGACGACCCCGCCGTTAAGGAGGTGTAGAGGTACAGGGTCGCGTCGGACATGGTGGGAGTGGAGTGAGGGATATGGAGGGGCAGATGAAGTTCAAGGGGGGTTAGACTCAGCCAAGAAGCATGGAGAGCGGAGGATTTGGCCAGGAGGGGAAGACAAACGCTGTGCTCTTGCTCTTGTTGTCGCCCTGGCACAATGTTCGACTATGACGTGGCGGGTCACGTGGTTTACTACAGACGTCTCAAGTCAAGTCTCAAATTTCGAGAGTCAAGATGTGATTTTCTTGCTCATGAGCGCTTGGCTTTGTCGTTTGCTACACTTTTCAACGTTCTCATTGACGGCAGCTTCGCCGTCGTGGCGACTTGACGTCAGTTCCTCTTTGACTGGATCCACTGCGAACGAACTTCCCTGCTTAACGGGGCGTACCGTTTGGCTCAAACGGCCGTCAACAACATCCATGGTTCAACACGGCCAATAACAGAAGAATTTCAGAGAATGGGAAACGTCTGGACAAACGACTGGCGGTGCGGCGCATTATCCACTTCGACTCATTGTGGCTTCACTGGGAGAAAGAAATTCCGACGATCTTCAGTTGGCCGTTAAGTTGCCGAGAATTGATCCCGGAGAAGCTTCGCATTACATGCCGAAGTATGTCCGTCGGATTTCATCCAATTCATTTTGAGTTGCCGGTGAAATAGCAGGGGCTACTATTGATTGGACGGGCCACGCACGGGTGTAGTCGGAGAATTGTGAAGCAGCTCGGATCGCATTGAGGTCTAGGTGCATTTGCCAACGAATTATGATCCTAGAATATAAATAGGATAAACAATTGGAAAACAACCGTTGTTGATCATGCCCATCAGAGGGTCTAACCTAACGGTCTCCTCGTAATTGGACAATATGGCCATTGCGGGTTCAAGTCGGCGTGGAGGACAATGCCATTGCCTGGAACCAAAGCCAATAGCTCAAGAACTAAGCAGCCATTAGCAGGCCATGGAAGTCCTGCGTTGAGCAAAGCAAGCCTTGCATACACATAACCAGAATCCAATCATGCAAGTTCAAAACTTGACTGCTCTCACGCGTCCTCTCTGGAGGATGCCCCAGAGAAGAGTAAGCCACGCAGGCTCAGTCCCTTGTTGTCGCATGATGCGTTTAAACATCCAGTCAGAGAGAGAGCAGAGGCAGCGCGTGATATACGCCACTTGAACGTCGCTGTCAAAATCTGCAGGTATTTGATACTTGAAGCTGCGCACGCGACTTGCCAGTACGCAACAAATTTGACGGAATTAAGCTTGGCGATAGCTTGCAAGAGGTCACAACTCCGACATTGTCGAAGAGCCAGTCGGAGGCAAGCTATAGCATTTCCATGAAGAGGCTGATTGGAAGTTGCCAAGTGCAACGGAGTAGCGTCGACATGGATGTTGCTTCTGGAAATGAGGTATTTCGATGCTTACCACATCTTCCGCGATACTTACCGGTGCATGACCCACATCGCGCAGCCCCATATCCTGCCTTTCTCGGGCATCCTGGAACCGATGGTAGGGAAGTACGTGATGGGCCGTGCAAGACGCGGGCTACGGAGTAGAGAGCGCGAATTTGGGAGCCATGTCCGATCCTGGCCGAGAGCCGTAATGCAAGTGAAGTCTAGTAATCTTCAACCTCGGGGCGCTAAACCCCACGAGGGTGACCGGCGGACGATGATGTCGTTTCCTAATGCCGCACGAGGACGATGCGATCTAGATTGGCCACGATCCTCGGCGAACGGGCCAATGGGAGTGGCGCAGAAGAACTACTTGGGCAGGAAGGAAATGATAGATCACTCAGACTACCCCGTCGCGAATGACGAAATGGGGTGATGCTAACGCGGGGGCCTGAACCGTACGAATGCTGGAAAAGCTGGAGAGAGCCTGAACGTGTGAGCCCAGCGGCCAGGAACCTGGGGAGGGTGCAAGTGATTATTCGGAAATGAACCTCTCTCTTGAGCCCGAGAATGACACATCCAAATTGACAGATAACTGCCCTGATGCGAATCGGGAGTGGAGCATGAGCGGATTGGGTTGAAACTGCGGCGTAGATCGCTGAGCCCCCGGTGTCCAGTGAAGATGAAACGCAGCGGCAACGGCGCGCGCAGTGGGAACCCTTGGAAGGCTCAAAATCAAGAACTGCTGAAACTGTTCTGGCACGGAGTATTACCAAGCCAGGTTTTCTTTTTCTCTTCTAGTCTCCTTTGGTCGCTGGGTCTGATGCTGCTAGCGCAACGATCGTCTGATCGGCACCCAAATATCAGCCAAACACGTTTCCCCTGGATTTACCCGCTTTATTTTCTCACCAACCCATACGGAGGCAGAAGACTGGAGATGAGGGTTGTCCACTTGCTCTATTTGAGACTGGGCAACCTTTTTGGGTAGGACCTCCCATCAAATAAGCAGTAACCGGTCCACAGATATTAATAGGAACCACGGGACAGAACCATGGAACGTTCCCGGGAGAAATTCCATGGATGCTTCTATGACCTAGGGTTAACGGCTCAATCGCCGGGCAACAATTGGGCCACAGCTGCAGGTCTGATCCCCTTGGGCAACGTGGCATTCGTCGAGGGGCGTAGGCGGGGATGGGACATTCCTTGGAATTAATACATGCTCTCTACTGAGAGTAAGTACTGTAGGAATACTGAAGCATAATTGTAGTGGGTTCGTGTGGCTGCCGAATACAATCCGTATAATTCGAGTAGTAAGGAAGAGCTGTGCTCCGGGTCACACTCGGGGCGATCCGGTTCGCTGCCTCACTTTACTTGCTGGATTCGCCAGCACCGACACCGCCCGTCTCGCAGAGCCGTCTCAGCCAACCATCGAGAGCCCCCCCAGAAACACGCCTGGTAATTACTGCGATTTTACTACTGGCACCTGGGCGAGACACTCGCTGCCCATGAGGCTATGGCAGCATACTGCTTTCGATCAGCGGCAGTTGACAGCGTAGTTCGACCTGCACATAATGGCCCTGTTATACATACAGACCAGGCTTTAGGGCCTCCAGATCCAGATCCGTCCAGGAGTCAGAGAGAGAGCCCGTGCAGGCAATAGTTTGAGGAGTTCACCTGGGTATCCGGGTCATCGTCGAATGAACAGGCCTTCGGGTCCAGAACCTCTTGGACGGCCCACTGAGGATTGACGCTCCGAATACCAACTTGGTCGTGCTGCTATAGACCGTCACCCATACGCGCTCCCCCCTCCCACCCCCCAATCTGGCGACTTTTTGTGGAGTTGATCCCCCGGTCCCTTTCTTCTTCCCACCACTACAACGGACTTTTGTTCTTGACATCTCGCGATTCATCAACCCGTGCTGCCCAATCTTCTGTACAATTGATCTCCTCTCGACCTGCAGCGACAACTCTGCGATAACTGTAAATCGCTTTAATACTGACACTCCACCCACCTGGATTACCCATCTTATCGACGCAGATCTAAAATCGGCCTCGATAAGATTTAGCTTCGTCTTGTTCCATTTTCGAGACCGATGTAAGTTTGGCCGATTTGATTTCTCCGAGACCCAGTTTTGACAAATACCGCGTGTTTCAACAACGGAGAACTCCATACTGACATCTATACCAAGAGACGACCTTGCAAATTTCCCTGTTCCCTCCCCAATTGTATACTGATTTAAGAACCACTATCCATCTTGAGGTCTTCTTGCTCCGAGGGTGAACATCATCCTCTCTCCACCATGACGCATAATCAGGACGACGATGAACTATTTACGAGGGCTATCTCGGGATATCGAGAAGCGTTTTTGGATCGACATGCCCACCTCCCGGAAGCCGAACGCAATCAACTCTGGAGTCATCGGATCAGCCAGTTTCTCCCCAACCAGCAAACTGTCGCTATTCCCGGGAAACCCGGCAAACGGACTCGACAGGACGCAACTCCTCGGACTCTCCCTTCTTCTGGTTCTGGTTTACCTCAAGCGAAACGACGAGCTACTGTATGTCTATTTTGGTTCCTCTTCCCAACAAGCCCAGGATTAACTGTAACAGACCCCGGATGAGTTGCCAGTGCCCGTCGACTTAAAACGAGCCATCTCGCAAGCATCCACTCCGGAAGCGCCCAGTATGGGCGCATCTACGCCCAGCTACCGGCACACGCCCATGGCCCGCTCTCAGAGCCAGCAGATCCCGGTCTCCCACTGGCACCCGCCCGCCGGAGTGGCCATGAGCAAACGACAATCGTTCGGACCCCCTCGGACTCAGCAATTCGATCATGTTGGCGACTTCTCCCCGTCCGAGTATGCAAAGTACTTGGAAGACCCCGAGCAGAGGCCCTACGCAACTATGGCTCCTATGCCTCTCGGCCTCGCACCTGGAATGACTGGACCGGTTCCCATGCCCATGCACTCTGGCCAAATATCGCCTCCAACGGATGGGTCGCCTCCCGCAGCAGTGCAGATGAGCCGCAGCGGCACTACCGATACCATCATCGGCGGCTTCAACAAATTTGGCTTTGATGGAACGACTCCTCAGGATATGGACGGGCATTACCCTATCCCCCACGAATGGGTGCCTACATCTACCTCCGGTGGTATTCCATACCATGAATCCTTCCCTTCGTCCATGTACCCTGATCTAGATTCCACTGCCTCCTACCCTTTCCAGTACCCTGTATCACTTTCCACCTCCGCTCCAACATCTACTTCCTTTCCCCAGCATGCGATTCCTTCAAATCTTCCAGTCACGGGTGCAGCAGAGATGAAACCCTCGCTGTCAACCGAGGCCCAGAACCCCGGCAGCGGATCTCGAGCCGCACGACGGACGCAAGAGCAAATCGCCCATGCAGCACGCCCTATCGCTCCCAAACGAGAGTCGCACGACGGCATCGTCCTTCAACCCGACTCGTCAGACCCTAACAAAATGGTCCGCATTTCCCCCGCAGATGGCACAGCTAAGGAAGTGGCCGCCATCCCCAAAGCTTCCGTGCATCGCCCTCCTCGACCCAAGACATACTGCCATATCTGCAACGACCAGCCAGAAGGTTTCCACGGTGAGCACGAGCTCCGCCGGCATATCGACCGCGTGCACGCCTCTGTACGTAAAGTCTGGGTCTGCGTCGACATCTCACCCGACAAGTCTTTCCTCGCAAACTGCAAAGCTTGCCGCAACGGCAAGAAATATGGCGCCAACTACAACGCTGCGGCCCATCTTCGTCGCACGCACTTTAACCCTTGCCAGCGCGGCCGTGGTGGCCGTGGTAAGGATTCTGAGAAGCGCGGCGGTAAGGGCGGAGGCAACCATCCACCTATGGACGTCTTGAAGCACTGGATGCGACAGACGGTCGAGCGAGCCGACGAGAACGTTGATGGTGGCTTTTCTGAGCCGCTTGAGGAGGGCCAAATGGGAAACGATCTCGTTGAGTCTGAAAGTCTGGCTCCCCCTATGACTGCTGCATCGGAAAGTTTTACTGAGTCTGGTGCGCAGCTTGGGATGGAGTCGACTCTTATGCATGGATATGATCCGTATCCCGTTGCGAACTACGAGTTCGAATCCTCGTTTGATACGCCTTATTATCTTGGTTCTCAGCCACCTGCCATGCCGGAGCTTGAGCAGTATGTTATGTGAGCTGAGGCTGACGTATGTTTACCCATTTTCTTCTTTTCATGACTGGGACTCCCGGTTGAGTGATTTATTTTTGCCTTTTTGCCTTTTTCTTCTTTCTTTTTTTCCATTTGGTGTTTGGTTCCTTTCTTTCATGATACTTGCCTTGCAAGTTGATCTGTTCATCTTCCTTTCGAGACTGCTGTAATTTATGATCCGGGGTTATGTGATATATGGGAACGGCTTGCGGCTGGAGCAGCCCGGGGAAATTGGAGAGTCCTGTCCGCGTGAACAGGACCTGGTTCCGGTGTTTCTGTCTTTTCTTGATTTCTGGTGGGCGTGACAATCCTCTGGCCTCGCTACAACGGCCATATCGACAGAACTTGTATGTATGCGTTTTTCTGCTTTCACGGGTTCTTGGGGGTTCTTGGGGGTTTCCGGGGCAGGTGCCCCAGGGGGTCTTGGGCCCACGGCGGTACTGACATGAATGACGAACAACGAACAGTAATGATCCCAACCATAATGGCATTGCATTGAAATTGTCGCATGAGACTGTGCTACCTCTTCCCTAGTAATCAGTAATCGTGAAGCGAAGGGCGTCGAATCCCTGCCCATGTCATATGGAATCCGTCACTCTGGAGAGCATGCCGACCTCGGCAGGCAGCAGCAATACAGAGGCGGTCAATAAACAAGCCTAGCCGATCCCAGCGGTTCGCCCGTTCGCCCTTTCCTATTAGTCGCGCCACACCGTGATGGGATCCACAGCAATCCCCGTGGCTCGTCGGTAGCCAATGAAACGGGCGGCTAGAGGCTCGGTGTGGCTTGTTGAGGACCCACATAGAAATAGGGCTGGAAAGGCTGGATGCTTCCTGTGGCTGGAATTACCGGCAATACGGCACCTTACGGTGATGATACATCGGGAGGACGGAGCCCAGCCAGCCCAGCACCGGGAGAAGTGAGAGGAAGATATAGTGAAAGTGCGAGCAAACGGTAATATGGTTAGCGCTATTTACATGTATTCCACTTCCCGAGAGCGCGCCATATAAACAAAAGGACCCGCAGAGATATCAGCCCAGAGACGCAGCCCTGCCAAGAATACGCCAGGGCCGCAACTTTACAAACTTTACGTTGGGTAATAGATCAGTCGGGAAACCTTGTCTCCTCTTTTCCTTCCTCTCGTTGCATCCTCCTCTTATTACGCTCCCCAAGACTTCTTCTTGATTCACTCGCTCTCCCCTGTTCCCGGTTGCCTCTTTCCCGCTCACCTCCGCATTTCCGACCGTAAGTCGTTCCCGTGACCGTGGCACCTTCCGCGATCTTGACTCTGCGATCCTTGGCATCTTCCTACGAATATCTCAGCTGATTCATCTTTCTTCTCGCTCAGTCTATCACCACACCAATGGCTTCTCAGGGATACTACGGCAACCAGCCTCCTCCTCAGGCTCAGTAAGTCTATCCGACCGCTGCCTGCTTCGCCAGCGTGCCTTCGCGAAAGTTCGCGCGCCTCCTTTCGGACCGATACAACTGTCGCAAGAATACAACCTGGCGGACTCGCATCTCGCGCGGCCCCTCTTTTTGTACTATTGTCGAGCTTTTGCTGATCTGTGCTCTTTAGCTACGGGCCCCCTCAGCCTGGTTACGGCCCTCCCCCTGGCCAGGAAGGCTACTACGGCCAGGTACGTTTTGCGCCTATGAAATCCAACGCAACTGGAATTTTGATCTAACACGAAATCTATAGCAACCCCAATACGGTGGCCAGCCCCAATACTACGCACCCCCGCAGCCTCAGTACCAGCAGCCGCAGCAGGCTCCCCCTCAAAAGTCCGGTGGAAACGGCTGCCTCGCGACCTGGTAAGTTTGACCTCCCGAATGTCTGGGGCTGTTTCTGATTCTTGTTATAGTCTCGCCACCCTTTGCTGCTGCTTCGTTTGTGAGGAAGGATGTGAATGCTGCGCCGAGTGCATCGAGTGCTGCGAGTTCTGCTAAGCACGACCAATGATACCGATGACACTTTGCTTTTACATGGCGTTCAGCTTTTGAGGTCCTCCCGGCAGGGTCTGGGACGGCCTTTAATTCACTCTTTGATTGGCAAATATCTCTTTCGACTTTCTTAGCTGTGTACACCGTTTACCATTTCGAAAACAATGTGAATTTCGCCAGGCCTTTCTTGACTCCTCCAGAGTCCCATTTCATCATATTCAGAATTCATTACCCAATTGATGAAACTCTCGAGTATAACTTCGTTTCCAAACTTTTTATTCGAGCCCATGGTTTTTTCCTGCTCTGCGTCCGTCTTCAATACAGTACTATGTACGGTGTAGTGTCAACAGTATTTGAAACCCTAGAAACCCCAAAGCGCGTAAACTGACTCGTAAAAATGCCGTTACAGAATCTATTGGCGGGCACCCTAGATCTTGTTATAGAAGTATGCACGTTAAGCGCCCGACGAAAGCGCCCAAGATTCGTAGAGCCGCCGGCCCCAAGATCGACGAGGCTCCTGTCAGCCCGCCCCTAAATCCTTATATCCTTGAATTCTAATTTTAATGACTCTGTCAACCCATCGAATTTATTTACAGTTTTGCTGCGTTATTTGAATATTTTAATCGTGTCCGAGTTGTGAATATACAGACTAATGATCGACCCTCGTCAAGCCGGTCCAAATCCGTTGGACACTCAAGGCCTTTGTCTGCTGTCCCTAGATGGCGGGGGTGTCAGAGGGCTGTCTGCCTTGTTCATTCTCAGAGATGTGATGTCTCAGCTGAAGCGCGAACTGGGTAGCAGTCAACCTATTCGAACATGCGATTTCTTTGATCTGATCGGAGGAACAAGCACAGGCGGGTGAGTAAAACAACATGGAAATAACATCTTAAGCAAAATGATCGCTAATAGAATGCATAGGCTTATTGCGATAATGCTAGGGCGCCTGGAAATGGATATCGACGACTGCATTGCAGCATATAGCGAACTCATGACGACTGTATTCGGCGAGAAGTTGAACAAAGTCCCCGTCGGCTGGACGGGTGACATTCGACCAAAGTTTGATAGTGCGAAGTTGAAATCAGCTATCAGACATGTTATCACTCGCGCTGGCTTTTCGCCCGATGCCCCTATGGACGATGGAACGACACGGCAATGTAGAGCTTTTGTTTGTTCGACTGCGAAAGACACTCTGGAAGTTACTAGGTTGAGAAGCTATAGCGTCCCAAACGAAGATGCCATCCCCGCCACAATTTGCGAGGCAGCGCTTGCTACTTCTGCAGCGACAGGATACTTTGATACAGCCCATATCGGGAACCGTGCTTTCGTGGACGGGGCCTTTGGGGCTAATAACCCGATCGAAGAGGTGGAAGAAGAGGCTGCGGACATCTGGTGCACGAGAAGCCGTGAATTGAAGCCACTGGTCAAATGCTTCTTATCAATCGGCACAGGTTGTCCTGCGCGGGTGCCAATGGATGACAACATGATGAAATTCGTTTCTAAGACTCTGGTTAGACTTGCTACCAAGCCAGAAAGCACAGAAAGAAGATTCATGGCGCGCTGGAGTGCCGAGTTCAAAGAAAGGCGTATCTTTCGTTTTAATGTGGAACAAGGTCTACAAGGGGTTCATATGACGGACTTTGAGAAACGAAGTTTGATAGAGTCTGCAACGCAAGACTATCTACGTCATTCTAACCAAAAGAGCCGTGTACAAGAGTGCATCGTCAATTTAGCGAGCAAACTTGGTGAGCCCCTACTCATCTAACCATTGGGTATAGCGGCTGACAGAATCATAGAAAAGTCGAGCGAGGATCTTGATTTGATAATCCAGGTAAGCATGCTATCATGTTTCAGCTTGCATGATTTCTCTGACTCTTAATCGGATAAAGGCGCATGGTTCTCGACTAGTTCAGAAGAAAGCACTCAACATTTCAGTACCAGATGGGTCATCTATAGGCAGTTGCTGGGCCGTCCCATTAGAGCGAAACCTCAGGTTTGTTGACCGAGAACACGTCAACAAACTGAAAAGAATGATCTTCTCCAATAACGCCATGCAGAGAATCGCCCTCGTTGGACTAGGAGGAGTTGGGAAAACACAAATAGCTCTGGAGCTCGCATACCAAACTCGCCAGATCCATCCAGGGTGTGCTGTCTTTTGGGTTGTGGCTGTTGATATGGCGAGCATTGAAAATGTGTATCGAGAGATCGCACGCCAACTGGGCATAGACAACTTTGATCCCCAGAAAGTGGACGTGAAACTTGTTGTTCAAAAATATCTGAGCCAATCTTATCACGGAAGATGGCTCATTATATTTGACAACTTGGATGACCTTGATATTTGCCATGATGGAACGTCTGAAAATTCTGGCAGGCGAATCCAAGAATTCATTCCTTCCAGTGAACAAGGCGCTGTTCTCTTTACAACCAGGAGCAACAGGGTTGCTCATCATCTTGCATCTACAGAGGTCATTCAGATCACTGAAATGAATGAGCATAAAGCAACTCGCATGTTTAACAATCTACTCATTAAAAAAAATCATTCGAGCGATCAAAGTCTTACCCGTCATCTTCTTGAGCGCCTCACATTTCTTCCGCTAGCGATCGTCCAAGCGGCTTCATTTATCAACGAAAACGACATTGACATTTCAAGTTATCTGAGCCTCCTGGATGGACAAGAGCAAGATGTTATCGAACTCTTAAGTGAGGAATTCGAAGATGAAGGTCGTTACAAGAGCACGAGAAATCCAATCGCAATGACATGGCTTACATCCTTCATGCAAATAAGAAAGCATAATCGCCTAGCTGCGGATTATCTCTCCTTTATTGCCTGCATCAACCCTAACGACATCCCTTTATCGATCCTTCCGAAGGCATCTAGCCTTGAAGAACAGAAAGCGATTGGGCTACTCAACTCTTATTCATTCACTCGCACCAGCTCCGACGGCTTGCACATTGGCATGCACCGACTGGTACATCTTGCAACAAGAAACTGGCTACTTTCCACGAATTTTTTGAGAGACTGGCAAATACACGTTTTGCAAGAGGTAAACTTAGGTTTCCCTCGCGTTGAGCTAGTCTCAAAAAGCGAGTGGCGAGGAAAACTTCCCCACGCCCTTCGAATAATCTCCTTGACATCTGACGAACCTGCATTGGCTGCACGAGCTGGTTTAGTGTGGTCTATTTCCAACTGCTGCTTCTTTGAGGGAAACTACCAGCTAGCCGAGCAATACTGTCTACAGGCAGTAGATTTGTTGAAGAAGCTCCATGGCGCAGAGTATCATAGCACGTTGGCTTGTGTTGAAAGCCTCGCGAACATATACTTATTTTTGGGAGAATCTAGGAAAAGCAGCAGCTTGCTCAGGGAGCTCTTGGAAATCCAGAAACGTATCAATGGCCCTTATAGCTCACAAGTGATTGAAGTGCAAAGAAAGCTGGCCAGTTCGCATCGACTTCGAGATGAGCTCACTGAGGCTGAAGATCTCTGCAAGCCATTGCTCAGATTTGCTGCAAAGAACTACGGGCCTACAGATTCAGAATTCGGGAACACGATTAACGAACTTATCCTAATCTATCTCCGACAGAGCCGATTCCATGACACTCTCGAGCTTGTTGAAATGCAATTGGACATTTGCAGAAAATTTCGTGGTCCTGACAATGGTCTCACATTGCAAGCGACAGATACTCTTGGAGATCTGTACTTGAATCATCGGAAACTCAAGGAAGCTGAAGCACTATATGAAAAGTCACAAGAGTGCGCTGTAAGGCTCTTGGGCCCGAAACACCCGACGGTATTGCGAACGATGCATCAGACAGCTATACTCTACAAATCTCAGGGCCGGAGATCAGAAGCTATTGCCTTGATGACTGAGTGCGTCCGTTTGCAAAAAGAAGTGATACCACATCATGAGCAAACCCAAGATTCTTGCGAATTGTTGGATCATTGGACAAATCCCAAGTAAGTCTGCCCTCAAAAATCGAAGAAAGTTCAAGTGTCAGCGTCACAAATTATTTCCGATTGCTAACTTGGTATATTCAGAACCTTGACCGATTGGGTGCGAGCTCGAACTACAATTTTTGACAGGTCAGATCACATGTTCGTACGAAGAGAGAAGTATCCACGAGTGAAGGTATGCGGAGGCCTGTATAGTGTCCGGAGACAGCCCAGAGACAGCCTTTTCATCCAGGAGATCAGGGATTTGATCGATCTTGGTCCGACATGCAGCTATACCTCCACCAACCCTTCAACACTGATTGGCAGCATGGACTTTGAACATACGTTCAAATCCTTTGTTAAGCCATCTGATGACATCTCCAATGTTTGAAAGTCTTGTGCATATAACATTTCGTGCATGAAGCAATCTATATCTTTATTTTCAATGGACTTAAAATTTGCCTTGCATTCCAAGTTCGGATGAGATTGCCTGCCATCTTTTTCAATAGTTCCAACCGATCCAAATAAACAGAATCGAAGCAATAGGGAATAGGCGAATGTCAACTAATCGGAAATATCATTGCGAAGAGAGCTTAATTGGTCAATTGAACTGTTTCAGTAGGTCGGACCGGGCACTTGGTCGGTGAATACAGAATTTAACGGTGGAAGCGCGGGGACTCGATGGGGAAATGCGAGACGGACCCCCGCTGCTAACAATGGATCACGACATACAGTGGGCTCGTGGCATGATTACCTCAACCACTTCACCTTATTCGGTAGATTATTGCACCATTGCACCAGGAATTGGCGAATGACGTCTTTACATCGAAAATTATTTAAGACACAAAAACGCCGTTTGTAGCACAGAATCTTCAACCTACAGCTGTACACTCTCTCCAATTCGAGACCACAAGTGCAGAGTACCCATCTAAGGTTAATGTACCCTATGCTCAATGTAGTAGATCCCATCATGGAGGCTAATCCCCGGGCCAGTTTTCTTCACGATGAAGGTTGTTGAAGCCCTCGCCTGCGCTTCTGCGCTGATGCCCCTCGTGGCTGCGGACTGGCAATTCAAGTCCCGCACGGACTTGGCTCCCCCACGCCTGAACATCACGATCCCCGCGACCGACGATGTCGAAAAGGGATACTTGTTCGTGGCGCCTTTCCCGGGCCAGTTCCCCGATCCCGAACACCACGGCCCTCGCCAAGAGGCACCCTACATCTTCCGAGATGATGGTGAGCTCGTATGGTCTGGCTACACTTATTACTCCATTTGGGCAGCCAATTTCCAGGCAGCCAAATGGAAGGGCCAAGATGTGCTTTTCAGCTTTGAAGGCGACCATAACCCTGCATATGGTCATGGCCATGGCCACGCTACCTTCCTGAACCAGAACTATGAGACTATTCGCGAGCTCCGTGCGGGTAACCATAAGTTGATGGATAAGCATGAGTTCCATATCATTGACGAGAAGACGGGATTGATTCAGGTCTACCAGCCCATTCCTGTTGATTTGAGTAAATGGGGAGGTAGTGCTGAGCAGCAGTGGATTGTCAACGCTATCATCCAGGGTATGTCAGGCCTGACAGTTTTAATTGTTCATTGACTGATTGCGGCAGAACTCGATATCGAAACAGGTGAACTCCTCTTCGAATGGGCCAGTCTAGACCACGTTACCCCGGATGGTAAGTTAAGACATCCTTATCGTTGCGGAATGATATCTAACTGTTAGCAGAGGCCGTCCTACCTTTGAACCCAGGTCAAGCAGGATCCGGCTACAACTCGTCTGACGCTTGGGACTATTTCCACATCAACTCAGTTGACAAGGATGCCGCCGGCGACTATCTCATTTCAGCTCGTGATGCATGCGCTGTCCACAAGATCAATGGCACCACTGGCGAGATTATCTGGCGTCTGGGTGGCCTGAAGTCTGACTTTGAGCTAGGTCCGAATGTGGCATTTTGTTTCCAGCACCACGCTCGGTTCCTCTCTCAGAGTGACAACGAGGAAGTCATCTCTCTCTTTGATAACTCCGCGCACGGTACCGAAAACCACCACGGCCATGAGGTTCACACCCATCCCTTCTCACAGGGAAAGATCATCTCGGTCAACACTGCCAAGTGGACAGCTGAGATTGTGCAGGCGTTCCAGCCGCCTGATGGACTCCTCGCCAAGTCTCAAGGAAGCACCCAGATCTTGCCTAATGGAAACGCATTGGTCAACTGGGGATCCGAGGGAGCTTTGACAGAATTTAAGGCTGACGGGACTCCGATCCTCCACGCCTACATGGACTCTGGCCTCCTCGGAGAAGGTGTAGAGAACTACCGTGCCTTCCGCTACAACTGGACCGGTATCCCCAACGAGGAGCCCGCCATCGTGGCTGAAAAGACGCCATCTGGTACTGCAGTTTACGTCTCGTGGAATGGAGATACCGAGACTGCGATCTGGCGGTTCTACGCTGTGACAGACAAGTATGGATCCCGGTCCTACCTGGGTGAAACCAAGCGGACCGGCTTTGAGACCTCATTCTTCTTGTCTGGTCAGCCTTACACGCACGTAGCCGCCGAGGCGATCTCAGCTCATGGCCGGGTTCTGCGCGCGACGCAACAAGTCCAACTTCAAGAACAGGTTTCGCCCCCGTTGGCTGCGGGCACTGCCGCGATCGATCGAACCCTGTTCCGACAGGTCATTCTGCAGGCGTAGGGCAGGGGGCGATGATAGAGGGGCAGTAAGGGGGCCTTATGTAGAGAGCCGGTAAGCGGGTAGAAAACGTGGTGAGCACGTGCGGAGGAGACTCGGAACGGAACGTTTTGGCAATTCTGTCCTACTGATAGCAAGTACATCTCGGAATACAAAGCTTTCTAGAGCCGATGGACCCCTAAATCTATAAGATAAAAGTGCAAAATGCACCCCGCGTGGACCCCCCACCAGCCCAAAAGGGCTAATGCTGATGGGGCCAATCCACGGCTGGACGGATACGAGGCGAATACGCAGCCAACCAACTTCCAACTCTGCTGATCACCAACGCGAATGCGAGCTTGAGCTCGGCCTTGACCGTTTGCGCGTGTCATTTCGGATCTCTCATTCGGCCACCCGACTCCACGCTTGCCACTTCCGCGTATCTGGTACTTGTCTTTTGCCCGGCCGCCCCATAATATTCCTTGTACCGATACTTGGCATCACCCATTTCGACTCCTATTCAGGCGACCCAGAAAAAAATAATGAGAACACGGGGACCCTAAATTAAAATCTCCTTGTTCAACGTCTTTATTCGGATGCGTCTCCATCCGAGCTCCGGAGCGATGGTCTCCCTAAAAGAAAGGCCTCTTGGCTCTGCTCCCCGTAGACCTCCCCTGCTTCTTTTCATCTTCAAGTGAACTTGACGCCCCACTTCTAGATGCGATAAACACAATGTCGACGCCGCCACCACAGCCCCCAGCACCGTTCGGTGGTGGTGTGGCCGCTGCAGCCGCCGTGCACGCGGCCGAGGACTATATGACCCCAAACACCAACATGGACGACAAAGACGACTCTAGCACTCCGGTTGAAACTGACGATGCCAGAGACCAGGAGATCCAGGACCTTGCGCGGACTTTCTCTCGTCTTTCACAAGAGAAAAATATCACAGGTGTCTCGGAGGAAGCGATAAACACCTTTCTCGATCCGACCCAGAACTCCGAGCTAGACCCTAACTCCCCCGAATTCAATTCGCGCAAATGGGTTCGCAATACCCTGCAGATGACTCGCGATTCGGCTCGTTTCCCACGTCGTACCGCCGGTGTCTCCTTTAAAAACCTCAACGTCTTCGGATATGGTACCGCCGCAGACTATCAATTGAACTTTGCCAACATTTGGCTGAAGATTTTCGATGGAGCACGACATGCATTCGGCTTGGGCAAGAAAGTCCGCATTGACATTCTGCGCGACTTCGAAGGTCTTGTCGATCCCGGCGAGATGCTCGTGGCTCTTGGTCGTCCAGGCAGGTGAGTAAATGCGATATATTCGATTATTTCTATGTGATACAACAAAAGAAAAATCGCCGCTAACCTGCATGACCGTTGATAGTGGATGCTCAACCTTCCTCAAGACAATTGCCGGTGAAACACACGGTCTTTTCCTAGATGAGGGAGTTGATGTTCAGTACGAAGGTGTCTCGTGGGAACAAATGCACAGTCGTTTCCGAGGAGAGGTCATATACCAGGCCGAAACCGAGATTCACTTCCCCCAATTGACGGCCGGTGAAACCCTTCTTTTTGCCGCCCAGGCACGCACTCCAGAGAACCGCCTGCCGGGTGTAACCCGAGACCTATACGCCCAGCATATGCGTGACGTGATCATGGCCATGCTTGGTCTCTCGCACACCATCAACACGAAGGTCGGAAACGATTTTATTCGAGGTGTCTCAGGTGGTGAGCGTAAGCGTGTCAGTATTGCTGAAACTACTCTGTGTGGCAGCCCATTGCAGTGCTGGGATAACAGTACCCGTGGATTGGACAGTTCCACTGCGCTCGAGTTTGTCAAGAACCTTCGTCTTGCTAGCGAGTACACCGGTACAACGGCGGTAGTTGCAATCTACCAGGCCAGTCAATCTATTTATGACCTCTTCGACAAGGCAATTGTTCTGTACCAGGGTCGTCAAATCTACTTCGGCCGAGCCAATGATGCCCGTCGCTTCTTTATCGAAATGGGCTTCGATTGTCCCGATCGACAAACCACCGCCGATTTCTTGACCTCTCTAACCAGTCCTTCCGAGCGTTCGGCCCGCCCAGGCTTCGAGGACCGAGTCCCCCGAACTCCCGATGAGTTCGCTGCTCGATGGAAAGAGAGCCCTGAGCGCGCTCGACTTCTGGAAGACATCGAATCTCGCAAAGCCCTGAACCTAGAGAAGCAGCGTGAGGATTTCACTCTCTCGCGCGCCGCTGAAAAGGCCAAGGGAACTCGTTCTTCCTCGCCATACACTCTCTCATACTGGATGCAAATCAAACTCTGCATGTGGCGTGGCTTCCTGCGATTGAAGGGAGACACGAGCATGACCATCGCAACAGTCGTCGGTAACACCATCATGGGTATTATTATTTCTACGGTCTTCCTCAACCTCGCGGATAATACGGACAGCTTTTTCCAACGAGGAGCCTTGCTTTTCTTCGCGATCCTGCTCAACGCCTTTGCTAGCTCTCTGGAAATTTTGACACTCTGGCAACAGAGACCGATCGTCGAAAAGCACTACAAGTACGCACTCTACCACCCGTCCGCAGAAGCGATAAGTTCTTTGATCTGTGAAATGCCTGCGAAATTGCTGGTTGCTATTACGTTCAATATTATCGTTTACTTCATCCCGCATCTCCGCCGAACGCCTGGTCACTTCTTCATCTTCTTTCTGTTCTCGTTCACCACCACTCTAGTGATGTCGAACATCTTCAGATGGATTGGTGCTGTTTCGCGAGCTATGGCACAAGCAATGGTCCCTTCGTCTATATTCATGATGATTCTCGTTATCTATACCGGTTTTGCTATCCCAACTCGAGATATGCATCCCTGGTTTAGATGGCTGAATTGGCTTAATCCCATTGCGTACTCATTCGAGTCTCTAATGGTCAACGAATTCAGCGGGCGGCAGTTCCCATGCTCCACCTATATCCCATCTGCAATTCCAGGCTACGAGAATACCCCATTGAGTTCTAAGATTTGTTCCGACAAGGGCGCTGTTGCTGGCCAGGACTTTGTGGATGGAGATGCGTATATCAACACAACCTACGAGTACTACAAAGAGCACTTGTGGCGTAACTTTGGTATTCTGGTTGCATTTTACGTCTTCTTCCTTATCCTCTTCATTATTACCAGCGAGTTCATTCGCGCTGCGCCATCGAAGGGTGAAATTCTGGTTTACCCTCGTCGCCACATTCCTGCTTTTGCTAAGAAGTCTCCCAACAACGATGCGGAGGGTTCTTCTACTGAAAAGGGTCAGATTGAAAGCGAGGCAAGCGAGCAGACTGCCAACCTTGCCAAGCAAACATCTATCTTCCACTGGGAGAACGTTTGCTATGATATTAAAATCAAGGGCAAGCCTCGTCGTATTCTCGACGGGGTTGACGGATGGGTGAAACCGGGAACATTGACGGCTTTGATGGGTGTGACTGGAGCAGGTAAAACATCTCTACTCGACGTGTTGGCGAACCGTGTCACCACAGGTGTTATTACTGGTGACATGCTTGTTGACGGCCGGCCACGAGATGGCTCATTCCAGCGCAAGACTGGATACGTCCAGCAACAAGATTTGCATCTGGATACTAGTACCGTTCGCGAGGCCTTGACTTTCAGTGCCCTCCTTCGCCAGCCTCACAGTATCCCCCGCACTGAAAAGCTCGCATACGTTGAGGAAGTGATTAAGATGCTGGACATGGACGAATACGCAGAGGCGATTGTCGGTGTTCTAGGAGAAGGTCTGAACGTCGAGCAGCGCAAGCGCTTGACTATCGGTGTGGAAATCGCCGCTAAGCCAGACTTGCTTCTCTTCTTCGACGAGCCTACATCCGGTCTTGACAGTCAAACAGCCTGGTCTATCTGTTCATTGATGCGAAAGCTTGCAGACCACGGCCAAGCTGTCCTGTGTACCATTCACCAGCCTTCCGCTATCTTGATGCAGCAATTCGATCGATTGCTCTTCCTGGCTAAGGGTGGTCGCACTGTTTACTTCGGTGACTTGGGCGCGAACATGCAAACCTTGATCAAGTACTTCGAAAACAAGGGCTCGGCTAGCTGTCCCGAGAACGCTAACCCTGCCGAATGGATGCTTGAGGTTATCGGTGCAGCACCTGGATCCCACGCCGATCGTGACTGGGCTACAGAGTGGACGAACAGCGACGAGCGTAAACAAGTTCGTGACGAGCTGGTGCAGATGAAAGAATCACTACTTGAAAAGCCCATCCCACCCGCAGCCACTGGATATGGAGAGTTCGCAACACCCATCTGGTACCAGTTCTTGGTCTGTATTCGCCGTATGTTTCAGCAATACTACCGTAGCCCTGGATACCTGTACTCGAAGACAGCCATGTGTGTCTTTCCAGTAAGTTGACAAACCTAAATCCGCCATTTCGATTAGTACTAATCCTTCGTGCAGCCTATCTTCATTGGATTCAGTTTCTGGCGTGAGCCAAACACCCAGCAAGGCCTTCAGAACCAAATGTTCGCTATATTCATGTTACTGATCATCTTCCCCAATCTGGTCCAGCAAATGATGCCGAGTTTCTGCGTTCAGCGTTCGCTGTACGAGGTGCGCGAGCGACCTTCAAAGGCCTATTCATGGAAAGCATTCATGCTGGCCAGTATCTTCGTCGAGCTTCCATGGAATATCGTCATGTCAGTTCCGGTATACTTCTCTTGGTACTATCCAATCGGTCTATACAGAAATGCGCCAATAGGAGAAACGATGAATCGTGGCGGAACCATGTTCTTGTTGATTCTTATCTTCTTGATTTTCACATCGACATTCAGTTCGATGATGATTGCTGGAATTGAGCAGCCTGAAACCGGTAGTAATCTCGCGCAGATGCTTTTCTCGCTCTCCTTGATCTTTTGCGGGTAAGTTTTTATTTCGCCAGTCACTTATCCAGGAACTTCTTAAGCTAACTCTATACCTTCAGTATCCTTGCCCAACCTGCCCAGCTTGGTAAATTCTGGATCTTCATGTACCGGGTGTCGCCATTCACGTATCTTGTGTCTGCTGTTCTCTCTACCGGTCTCTCGGGGAGCACCGCATACTGCTCCGACATCGAACTTCTCTCCATCCCGCCTCCAGACAATATGACCTGTGGAGAATTCCTCGGTGACTACGTCAAGGCCACGCAAGGCAACTTGTTAAACTGGGACGCGACGAGCGACTGCCAAGTCTGTTCAATCACTACAACCGACGCGTTCCTTAACGCCGTCGGCATCAAGTTCTCGGACCACTGGCGCAACGTGGGCTTACTCTTCGTGTACATCGGCTTTAATATCTTCATGGCCGTGTTCCTTTACTGGCTGGCTCGCGTTCCAAAGAACTGGTCGCGCAAAGTGAAGAAGGAGTGAGCGGTTTGAGTGGGGGCGGTTTTTCAGTTCTTTGAAAATAGGGATCCACCTCGAAGCCGTTGGGAGGTGACAAAATACAACTACGAATAGTTTAATGACGGAATCTAATACTGAGCTTTCATTATGATGATAGCTAATTTCTTAACACCGGAGCCTCTTCATCCTCCCTCGTAAACCCACATCGTTTCCAAGAATGCAGACTAAGGGCAGTTGGGGCTGAAATTAATGTTCGCACGGGCCAGGTACCTCGAAGCGAGTACGCCCCGGGGTCCGGGCTGGAAATTGGACAACATTATGCTTCGGGTTCGGTCCGTCCACCTGGATTCTGGGTGAATAATTCCAAATCATCATCTCCTTCTCTAGGGCTTCGGGGAAAGGAACCATCTCCTGAATAGGCAAATAGGGGTGGTCTGCAAGTGGACTACAAGACTAGTCCTCCGGAAGGAAGAAGACTAAAGTTAGCGGGCGGCGATCAACAGACCACCGCCGTTCTGGCAGAGGGCGCGAGGCTCAAAGAGGCAATAGGAAGTAGCGAAACCGAGACACTTTGATGGGCAGTGTAAAAACGGCGACTTAGAGCGACCGTGGCGATTCTTCCAGGAATTGAGGAACCTTAATAGCGGGTTGACTTTCTTGTTGCGGCGAGAGTACACTGCCTGTCGTAGGGACTAAGAAGCCTGATTGGTTGGTTAAGGGTAACTGACTTGGTTCAATGCTCTATCAAACTATTGTCAAAAACGCCTAGCTTAAATTATGCATATTCGGGTCCTCATTGTTCATCTACGCAACCCACATAAACCTTGAAAGACGGGGTAAAGTAACACTTGACAAATACTCGAAGACCCGAAGAAAACGAACAAAAAATCGGAGGCCTTAAAAGAGGGTCCAAGGAAGCGAGTCATTGTTCTCAGCCTCGGGAGACTCCAACGATCGCCCTGAGCCCTCTACAAGGAGTGCTCCGTACGGAGTAGATTGAAAGTACTCCGTAGCGGGCGGCGGTGGAAAGAACTAGCAGCTTAAATCATGCCAAGCCAGACGCATAACGGAAAAGAATTGTAGACAGAAGCAATACCCAGTGCCAAACCCGTGCTAAAAGGGTAAAGTCGGAAACGGGGCCGTGTGTTTGGGGTCCAAATACCAAAATAACACTGTCCGGAATAGCCAACCAAGGGTGAATCGGGGCAAGCATTAGCAGGGCTTAACTAACGGGGATTAGTAGGGTTGTCATCACCTGCTTTGGTGCAAAAGGCCCCGATGGGCTTAGCGTGTCCAACTACCATTCAAGCCTCGACCGGCCACTGCAAGCTGAGTCTTACGAAAAGAAGACATTAATAGCAACTCTATGAGAGGGGTAAACTTTGACTTTTGGGCTCCGTAAGCTTTATTTAGTTGCTTAGAGATCATAGCTTGCTGCGAAATACAGAAGACAGATTGCTGTGCTTTGCGCCGCTTGTATGGACCGCTGCGGGTACCATTCTTAGACTCCACGAGAACTAATTCTGGTATATGAAAACAACTCTAAATCTTGCTCTTCGGTCTCGGACTGGGTCTCCGGAATTACCCCCAAATATCTCGACTCTCAGCTAGGAATAAATCCCCTCGAGCATCTTGCTAGCGGTAAAAGAACACGGCCACGTTCTAGGTGGATCACCGGTAGGGTTTGGGCCAACGCCAAAGAACATCAGTCAGCTCAGGTTCAATTGTCCCCGCAGGTCTGCTTATTCCTGTTTGGCCCCTCGTATGTCTAGTATCCTAGTAGTCTCCATCGCTACTTGTCCGCTCGGTCAGCCATCCCACTACAGGCGGCTGGTTGAGGCTCATCACAGCCCCACTCCTCCACCCCATCTGCTTTGAATGGCCGTTGACTAGCTTGGGCATGTTCCATCGACTGACGATACACCTATGGGCCCGCCGGGCTAGTTTTGACTGGAACTCGTCCCTTTGAGACAACTCAGCCCACGATTTATAAGAGCGGATCCCACCAGACGGCCGCCTTTACCCTTCCCCTTGGCTTTATCTGCCAAGCTTCGATCTTTTCTTCTTATTTTGACTTTATTTTTGCTTTCGAAGGACAGAAAGGCAGGAAAGGCTTACTGTTTAATTATTTCATCTTTAAACTCACCGAGTCGGACATTGTTTGTGATGGAGCCCTACCCGCCTTTCACGGACGTTTCCCATCATGTCCCAATAACGACCACCTCTGAGGAAAACTTCATATCCTATGACTATTCTTTGCCCTCGGAGAATACTCTTATCGCTAGAAGTGATGCGCAACTCCAATTTCAACCGCCTTTTGAGCAACCAAAAGCTCATGAAACTCCTGGGGGTATGCTGACCCCGCAGCCCCCGTCATGGTGGAAGAATGAGGATCCTGCTTTTTCTACATACTTTCCCCAGGAGTATCCAGCTTATAATACAGATCATCTCTCGCCTTGGAACAGTGGAATTTCAACCATATCAGACCCACAGAGTCCTCGGAGCAGTCATAGCGGGAGCCTTCCTGGGATGAGTTGTACAGCTACGCCAGCCTTTCGACGAGAAGATGGCCATCTTTCGGCATTTGAAAATACTGCGAGATTTCCTTCGCCGACTACTCCCTTAAATTTTGACCAGCCAATCTCTTTGCCTCAACCACAAGGCTTCGAATTGTCCCTGGAACAGCGTTCACCTTACGAATACGACCACGATCCCTGGTCTGGCAGTCAATCGGATCGCAATGTCACTCCCGAACAACAATGGCCATCTCCTCTCTCTGCAGAGCAAAATGGATTCTTACAACCTGTACGCAAATCTAAATCTCGGCCACAATCATTTTCTAGAGCCGTCCGCAAGGCCACAGAGAAACGGCCGACCTCTGCACCAGGTCGCAATCGTCGGCGGCGCGGCGCAAGCAATTCCAAGGGAACCGAGGGGGCAGCCCAAACGTTTGTGTGTAGCTTTGCACCCTATGGATGCGAAAGCACGTTTGTATCGAAGAACGAATGGAAGCGACATGTCACGTCGCAACATCTACAGCTCGGCTTTTTCCGCTGCGACGTCGGCAAATGCAATGTTCACCAACAGTCCAGTCACCCATCTCACAGTCCCAACACTCAGCAAACCTCCCCTCTACCCGGACAACCGAATGACTTCAACCGCAAAGACTTATTTACACAACACCAACGCCGAATGCATTCCCCTTGGCACCAACCAGGTGGCCGCAGGGACCCTTCCGACCCAGAGCAAGCAGAGTTTGAAGCGGGATTGGAAGAAGTAAGGCAAAGATGCTGGTACCAACTCCGCCATCCACCACTTCAAAGCCAATGTGTATTCTGCCAAGAGTCTTTCTCTGGCGAAGGAAGCTGGGACGTGCGTATGGAGCACGTCGGGCGGCACTTTGAGCGCGATGATATGGCGGGTCTTTCCTCCGAGACTGAGGATATCGCATTACGTGAGTGGGGGCTTCGAGAAGGAATTATCCGTGTCGTGGACGGGCGTTGCTGCCTCACGTCTTAGCGGATATGGAAGTGGCCACGATAATGACATGAGTATTTCGTTTTTATTTTGAGCTACGGCTTTAGCATCTCAACCTGGCGTCTATCATGGAGCATTTTGGCGGCTCTACTTGGCATTGGATACTTGGCTTTATGTACAATATAAGAAGAATGGCAACTCTTGAGCCAAATTTACGTCCTTATTTTCGTCACGGTTTTATGAGAGCTATTGTATAGATAGGAATTATGGATTCCAAAGTCGGATTTGTCCGATACGGCATCCGATGCAGCATTGGTATCTTCAATACCAGTAACAGGAGCGTCAATAGCCTCTCATGATAGGCATGTTCTTGCTTTTTCCGCTGTTAATTTGATTTGCAAGTTTGAGTCAAGAAACTGTGGTCTGGATCCCCAAATAGACACTAGGGGAGCGCCATTTGACGAACCAAAAATGGATCTGACATGGTTCACCGTAATACTAAAGTTTCTTTTGAACCAATTAATTATAGATTCAGTACGACGGAAACGTTCGGTCACATCCCGATTTAAGCCCCCGTTTGGCCCCCTCCCCACCCACAAGGCAGATCACTAGGCTCTCAGGTGAATCCGATCGACGTGATATCTTGAAATTGGGCATAACCTGATTCCACTTGCATATGCGACGTAGAGCAACTCGACAAAAATGAACATTTTCAAAGTCGGTATTTAATCTCTCCGACAAAATCACCAAATCTAGAAGACCTAGCGAGCGCGCTTGAATTTCTTTTGTGTCTCATTTCACTGAGTCCGAAATTGCCGATAACAGCCGATCAACATGAAACTCCTTTCCAGAATTCGGCGCAGGCCGCCCTGTGCGTTTCGCTTCTCGGCCCCTTGATCGTGTTGACACCTTCTGTCATTTCCCGCCTCGAGCCTCTCTCCAGACTACGTGGATCGGAAAGGGCAATGAGTACATTCTCCGTATCTGTACCCACAGCGTATTGGAAACCCGTTTGCCTAATCTCGGAGTCAAAATGGTTCTCCAGCACTCTGTGCATTACACCTGTTATCATCAAGGATAATTGTTCTACTCCATAAACCTAGTTCACACGGTCACCATGGACGTTGGTAGTCCGACCGCTGCTTCATTGCTCCACAACGTACCGAACTGAAAATGCAGATCAATTGATACAATTTCTTCTTTTTCTTTTAACAGTTAGACCCGGGGTCTAAAAGTATTGGCCGTTCCCGTTCTGGGCCTGTGCTCCGCCTCAGAAAACATCAAAAATTGCCCAGAACCCTGCGATGCGCAGTTCTTTTCATCGCGTTGAGCCTTCCCCATGATACTAACACCCAGTAGAACTCGCCCGAGGCATGGAGAGCATTTGGTCTATCGAATGCCAGGTTTGCAGATTTATTTGCCGAAAAGAGTTATTTCCGAAATCTACAGTATTCAGCTAAGAAATCTTACTAGGTCAACCAGCCCAGCGGATCAGTTGTGGGACTTAGGGGCCACATAGCCCCCGCCGGCCTCTTTAGCTACAGTAGCAAGAATGTGATGGACCTTCCAGCTTATCCCAAGATCTGCACACGGACTACCTTATTGCAGACCCCGACTCCGTACTCCGTACTTCCCTGACGTGTCTCCCTGGATGTGCCGTGCAAGATATTCAGTGAACTCCCGCTGCGGCATCATCCCTGTCATCTATAGCTCCACCATTCGGGCGTAAGAAGCTGCGGGTTGAGCATTAGCATCAGGGCTTGCATACTAACCAACACGTCAATTTGCGGGATTTTGCAGGGAAATTATGCTGCGAAACCTGAGCTACATTTGTTTAAAGTTGACTTAATCAGTTTAGAGAATTGGGGTAATATCTCGCCGCTGTTCGAGTCTTCTACTATTACGGTTTTACTTGCAAAGCAAAAGGCTGCGTAGCTTTGAAGCCCAGCAGATTAAAACTGAAATGCTATATCGATCTGAAATTCGTAAAATATCGATAATTATCTCACATGAACGTTAGTGCTCCAAATTCGGTGTCGGGTCGTCGAGGTATGTATGGGATCGCCGATGTCATGTAGCCAACCAGCGAAACTGGGGTTCCGGGGTTACGGAAGGCACGACCCGTCAATCTTAATTCTATGTCCTAAAGAAGCTTCTAGTCAAGCTTAACGTTGACATTTCATCCACCCTGCCACATTATCCGCGCACCCGAGACCAAGACCGGATCGCAAGGCTGCGGGCGCCATGCGGAGGTACAGTGGGGCTGCCCTAAACCGTAGATTACTTTCTTTCCAATGTTAATATATCTTAAATTCAACAACTGTGCTTATACAAATCTACGTTATGTTGAATCAGATGGGTTTACCTCTATCAAAGTCGCAAAACTACACCAAGAAAGGCCCAGGCAGCCTCTAGGTCAAGCCTTTGGGTTCACAATCTTTCCGGTGGTGCATGTACTGGTTAATCAGTCCTTCGCCACATTATATCAATACAGCGCGAAAAACAATCTCTTTAGAAAGTTTTCTGATCTCATCTGTGGACCATGGGTACGGAAACATTGTCGCGCACTTCTATCCTCATCTGCGCCTCATGTGCGGAATGCCAAAAGCTCAAGGGGTAACCGCATCGATTCGCGGTCCTCTGGTCGGCGAGCACCAAATCAACTCTAACTTCCATTGCTAAATTATATGTGTTCAATACTTGTTTTGAGATTTTCGCGCTTGTACTTGCTGTGTAGGCAACACGCCTGGTAGCTAATCAGTGGTTCAATGAATATCAAGGTTAGTGTGCTTTTGTGCTTTTGTGCTTTCGGAGACTGCAGATCATCAAGGATATCATTCGATATTTATTCACTCTGCCGGAAGTTATCCCCTGTTACTAAGCCTATATGTTATCCAGCATTCTTCCACTGATTTGAGAATCGCTGGCATGCTCGGACAAGATCTCCCGATATGGAACCGCGTGCCGAGTATCCATCGCCCCTCCACAAACATCGATGGCGTATACGTATACGTAAGATATCCTCACCGGAAGGGGGTAGAGAAGATCAGCCCAGGCAGACAAGATAATCGATCAGATAAAGTAGTGCGAAAGTAGAAAAGACGGCCGAAGTTGAGACCCACGTTGTTTAGATGCATGTATAAAAGACTCATACAATCGGTGGCTGGCATATTCGCTTCTTTCCCAACCAAAAGGCAAATCATCTAGATTCTATACTTTGTTCTAAACTTGACCTTGAATTCTTGAAAATTTGGACTCAATATTCAACATACCGAACTCAATTCGCCAGGACAGATTCAATATGCAAGAGGCCATGGCTACCCGTGCTCGCGAGCTGCGAGAGCACATCTTTTCGCAGCCAGCTAGTCAGTTCCAGAACAACCCCTGGGCTTTAGCGAACGCTATTGAGAGCTTTGCTGAAAATCATGGTCCAATGATGATTTTCAAGGCGAAAAAGCTGGAAATTGCTCAGGCAGCGCTTATGGCACAAGAGCCTCTCCCTCGCACCATCCTCGAGTTCGGAACATTTGTGGGCAAGTCTGCCCTAGCCTGGGGAGCTATACTGCAAGATATATATGGCAAAGACATTCCTAGCGATGTCAATGTATACACGTTTGACACTGATCCCCAGATGGTTGCGTTAACACGTGAATTTGTCAAACTTGCGGGCCTCGAAGATGTTGTGCATGTCTTGGAGGGTCCGGGCTCAGAGTCGGTACGAAAGCTCAAAGCAGAAGGAGCTTTGTCAAGTGTTGATATGGCATTCTTTGATCACTGGGAGAAATTCTATCTTCCAGATCTAGAATTGATTGAGGAGCTTCAACTCTGGCGGGTAGGATCGCTGGCGATTGCGGACAACACCGACTTTCCAGGTGCACCGAAGTACCTGGCCTATGTGAAGGCAGGAGGTAGTGGGGCGCCAGGTGCCGTGAAATATGAAAGCACTTCTCATACAGCAGAGGGTGGACACGGTCCGGTAAGTTTAATAGCTTCTTATTTCAAATTCCCCATGGATCTAGTGAGAAGGAAACTTCCCAAATCGTTTTCTTTTACGTTCTTCCCTTCTACTTGATTCTGTTCTTCAAACATCATGTTCAGAAGCTGACCAAAACAGTCTGTTGTCGAAGTCAGCAAAATTACAGCGATAAACTAGCCCTGGAGGTTTCAGGTTGTGGATGAAGCTCCCGAGCGCTCGACTTCTTCCGCTACTTTTGCTTCCCGAGGTCGGTTTATATCTTCCAAGGTTCACTCTTTTTCTAGCTTGCGGTTAAATCGAATTTCTTTGAAGAATTCTCCAACTTGGTAATAAAATAAGAGTTATTTTCGGGGTTTCTCATTCAAAAAGTTGTATTGGTCAATTATAACCTTAATGCTATGCATTCTACATCAATATATAACCAACCTTGAATGCCTCCTCCCGTCCAACCTTGGAACCTTGGAAGGATGAGTGACTGTGAAAATATGTACAACTAGGTATTAAAAGAAGCATGCAAAGCCAGGAAAATACAAAAAGGAATATTTAGCATTGAACATGAACATACGTAAAAGAAAAATAGCTTACTGATGGTGAAAAAGGAGCCGCCCGATAATCTCGCACGATGATTGGCTCCACCCCCTTCCGAACTTCAACCCCCCGCGACAGCGATTAGCTTCCTGCATCGTGTTGGCATTGAGACTTTGCCATTGCACTCTTTCGGTCTGCGCTTTGCTCCGTCCTTCAATACCGAATTATCGCGTCCACTTGGGGCATGCTGCAGACAGAGTAGCGTCGCTACCCTTGGTTACCCTGCCACGTTGTCAAGATTGACCCCCGGACCCCAACAACCTCCGCAATGTGTGTCTTCGTCACGCGACCGTATAGCGAGTGCGACGCTAACAATATCCAACAGGACTGTCTTCTCTTTAATCATCATAAACAAGGCAGGTGGCCTCATTTATCAGCGAGAGTTCCAAGCAGGCTTGCGTAAGCTCTCTACCAACGACTACCTTGTTCTTGCCGGTACCTTCCATGGGTATGATATTCTCCGTCGATAATATGTTGGTCTTGCAGCTCTCTGACTATTGGTATTTGTTAGTGTCCATGCAATCACTCGATCGATCACCCCAAAACTCCCTGTTGCCTCGAACACCTCACCCGCCGTATCATCCCCCAGCGCAAACACACCCACAACCTCAGGATACAGCTATCCAAACCCAGGAATACCACCGAGCGGATTGGAATCACTAGAGACGGAGAAGTTCAGATTGACCTGCTTTCAAACGTTAACAGGCACAAAGTTCTTGCTCTTCACGGACCCAATGTCGGGCACCGTAGAGACCATCATGAACAAGATCTACGAGTTATATGCCGACTACGTGATGAAGAACCCGTTCTATCAGCTTGAAATGCCGGTTCGCTGCGAGGCATTCGATAGACATCTAGGCGCATGGCTACGAGGCAGAACATAATCCTTCCGTAGGACTTGGCGTCCCATCGGCTGGAATCATGACCTTACGAAATAGAGTCTTTCCCTTTTGTGTTTTACTTGCGAGACAGGGGACTGAAGAAGCCACCCCTAGGTTGTACATAATACCAACATTGCAAAATATGGAGATTGTCCTCGCATCCAGTAAAATGTGTCTAACACGAGGTTTCTGGAATATACAAGTACAAGCCGAGGATAAAAGAAGTAAACGCCGGGTATGCATCACGGGTCATTTCCAGAACAGAAAGAAGATTCGGATCTACGCGGTGTCCATCTTATCATCATCCTTCTTGTCCCCGCTGGACTCTCCATGACCTTCCTCGGGAATTCCACCAAGCTCTGTCTTTCCCTCCTGGCCTTCTTGGTCCCGCTTCTCCTTCTCCAAGCGGTTCTTCTCTTCTTCCAAAGACAACCTCAGGGCGAATGCCAATTCTGGGTCGTTCTCCGCAGCGTCCTCGAAGTTGAAGCCACCGGCATCGCCTCCATCGCCTCCGGAGCTGGCTCCAGCACCGGCATTTTCACCAGCTAGGATGGGAGTAGCCTGGAGTTCCTCGCTGAGAAGATGGGGACCCGGTGGGATGATTGCCAAGTAGGAGCTTTCACCACTGTTAACATTTTCCACGAAGGCTTCGAGCTTCTTGGTTTGATCGGAGTCCAGGTCACCAAATGCCACGATGTCAATCGATACGTTGTTCTTCTTCATCTTCTTAGCTAGCTTAACCAAGGTCTTCTCATCTTCCTCAATAGGAGAGCAAGAGAATACAATGATTCGTTGCCGTTGGGACTTCTCGGAGCGGTGCTTCAGGGCCAACTAGACAATCCATGATGTTAGTAATCGCAGGTGATTGAACATCGGGAACTCGGGGATAGCCACTTACACCTGCGACTTGGATACTCGAGCTCAGATGAGAAGTGCCATGAATCTTAGTGTCGTGAAGACCAGCAAGAATGCTGCCGAAATCAGTCGTAAATGTGGAGAGCACTTCGGGGCCTTTTCCGCCCATGCTCATCAAGCCGACGGCGGATTGTGGGTGTACGCGCATCTTGACACTGTGGATAATGCTGACAGCATCGACCTGAGCTTGCCAACGGGTTGAGCTATGTAGGTCAGATAGTGCTCAAGCTCTCATTGTGATACCAGACTCACGTATAATCTCCATTGCGACTGCTTTCGCTGTTGTCGACACTGCGGGACCTAGTTAGCGGAGCTGACGGGCTTCGAAAAGGGAGTATAGGAGAACAAACACTATCATGGTAGCTTCGAGAGACATGATGGCGATGGGTGTGAGGAGATAGGGAAGGAATGGATGGTTGAGGGGAAAGGCGCCGTCGATAGAGAGGGTGTTCGGGGAATCCGCCTCTCGTGGATGACGATTGAGGTGAAGCTCGATTCTGCCACAGCCCACCGCCTGGCAGCTTGTTTGTTGTTGCTCCCGCGCCTCAACTCGACTTCGGCTTCAAGTATTTGATTGACAACCTCTTTTCTCTCAAGAAAGACTTTTCACACGTGCGACAAGATGACTACTCTCAAGCGCAAGTCTCATGAATTCGACGACGCACTCAATGCGACTCCAACGGAGAGACCATCCAAGAAGCTGCGCCTCACTCAGAACCAAAAGCAAGCTCTCGTGGACAACCTCCAGCTTGAAAGTGAGTTTAGATGAATTTTTTGTGACTATTGATTCTTACATGTTGTAAAGTCACCGAGCGAGCTCGAAAGCTTCGCGCCCAATATGCGCTGCAGGCCAATGACCTTCGTGCCCGCATTGAACGACGCGTCAACCGTATCCCCATGTCCCTCCGGAAAGCGAACATGGGCGAACTTTACCAAAAACACAACGCTTCGCACCCTCAATCGGTACCCACATCACCATCTCGCAAGGCGTCTCCTGCAAAACTCCCCCGAGCTACCACAAACTTCGGCTCAATCGATCAGGCCCTTTCACCTGCAAGCACTCGTACTCGTCGTACTAGGTAAGATCTTCAGACGAATGAACCGACTCTTCAAGTCCGACTAACAGAATGATAGCAACGACGGACTCTATTCAGACAAAGAAAATGCCCCCGCCAGTGGTGAGCCGGAGGGACTGAAGAACCCCAAGCGACGCGGCAAAGCTCCCGCAGCAGGCGGGGCTTCACGCGTCGTATCGCAAGAGGTGCGAGGCAACGATAACCGCATCCTGTCACCAAAGTCCTCAAATTCAAGAACCTATCCTCAATCGCCTTTCCGCGCATCCCCAGAAAAGGGACAACCATCCTACCTATCGCGTCCCACTTCCCCGCTCAAAGCTTCTAGCCCCCTGCGTTCAGCAGGGCCCAGCTCTCGGCCCCGAGGAGCAACCACGTCCACAGTCAAGGATCCTTGGCAACAATCTGCACAACCCAAGAAGACAACCGCCCGAGCAGCAACTGGTCCTCGTCCCGTGAAGTCGCCGCTGCCTCCACGCCCTACAACCCGCCAGGGCGAGCGGAAGAACAGCACTGGCACTGTCTCCTCTGTCACATCTAATGGAACAACAGTGACGAAGCCTGCTCGGACTGGAACTGCTGCGCGAAAGGCTACAGCTGGCACTGCCTCATCCGCCGCGAAGAAGCCAACCGCGCAGCGCGGGCAAGCTGCATCTCTAGCCGTGAAGAAAGCGTCCAACCCTACGACTGTTCGTAAGACGACAGCACCCGCATCTACAACAGAGGCTTCAGCCCGAGGAACTAGAGCACTGCGCAAGCGGGTCTAAGTGAACAAGAGCGTTGATTTTAGCCGATTTTTTTGCTTCGTGATTTGTCATAGCAAGGGTCAATTCGAATTGTATTATTTTTGAGCGAGGAGCAGGTGTTGATTGGCTATCAGGATGAATCTTGAACTCATGAATCGTTCTTGATTTGGGACTTTAATTGGCGTTTCGAGGGTTTATTTACAGTACATTGTAGAAATTCTACACCAGAACTTATATTGGCAATTGTTTTCTAAAACATAGAGACCGGTATTTCCTAAATTTTTATATTTCTGAATAAGCTTATCAACGTACGTTGAATGTCTCAATTGCAGAAGCTCGCCTAAATTGATGATTATATCAATGTCCTCTAGCGAAATTGTGGAGGATTCATCGTCCTCCACATTTGCATTCATGTCTATGAAGTTGAGCAATGTAGCTTATATACTAACTAATGGCTTGACCAAAAGCAGTGGCCAGTCGAATAGAACTGAAGTGTTATGGAGAAATTTGGATCATGGTAAGGATAAAAGCTACATGACTCCGCACAGGTATCATGACAATCATGCTGATTGGCTCGCAAAGGCCATGATGAAAGTAAGCAGACAAGAAAAAAAAGTCCTATTCGATTGGGATAAGATCGATACAGGGAGTAGAAAAGTAATAGAAGAAAGAATTTGACCACAAGGCCGGGAGAGTAAGAACCACGGTGAAACCTAGGAGCCCTGGTCCAAGAGGAGAGGGGGCGGACATGCCCTCGGGGAATCGGTAATAAGTAAAAGAAAGTTCATCGAAAAAAAAAATTGAGAGATTTATGCGTATGGGCATGGTTAGTCCCCAGAACGAAACGCAAGCAAAGAGGGAACCGTGAACAGAAGACACCAATCAACCATGCCCAAACCAGCGTGCTGATCACTTTTCAAGAGATTTTGAGGTAATCAAGGGGGCGAGGTAGGAAAGAAATGAACGCCGTCAACCAAACCTGTGAGTCGATATGAAGAAAACAATTGAGTAACGCTAGACATGCCCCCATTAAGCAAATAAGGAGATAAGAGAGGAACAAAGTACACCATGGGTACAGAGGTATGGCGCCAGGTTTGGGTGATGCAAGTCAAAAGTCATCGAAAAGCGGTATAGCGATAGTGCGAATGTGCAATGTGCATAAAGAGAAAAGAGATGGATTGGGAGAGAACAAAGCAGATTTTTATCCAGTAACACCCATGGTACCAGCACTTGGACGGGGTCTATAAGGAACGCCCTGCGATTGGACTTCTGCGCTTGGTTGACTACCATTGCTAGCACTGCGCTCTCGACGATAGGCCGGCTGAGGAGCAGGTCCAAAGTCCAACCCAGCTTGATTGACAGCACTTGACGAATGAGAGTGGCCGCCGCCTGGTCCAGGTACGTGACGTACCGAACTCTGCATTTGCCAAGCAGCATCTTGGGAAGGATCCGTTTCGATGCGGGCCGAGGTCGCATTGTTGTTGTGCTTGTTGTTGGTACTCGAGATGGTGAATGTTTCGCCACCATTCTCAGGCTTCTGAGAGAAGCTGCCGCGAGCAATGTCTCCATATCGCTTGAGAATGTCCTTCGTTGAAACTTCCGCATTTTCTTTGAAGAAAGTGGGATCGCTCAGAATAGATTGCAGGTCCTCCGGAATCTAGATAAAGTTAGAATGAGTGAAGATCGCCTATCTCCACGGCCGGGGGTACCTACCTCGCACATATTGTCATTATACGTGATCAATGCATTAACTGCCTCAATGGCTAAGAAACTCTCATCGACTGTGCTGTTTTTCGTGTTAGGATAGAGAATGTTGGGCGTTATGACAGTAGCGAGGTTATGGATATCCATTTTGCTTCCAGTGTCTTCATCAATATGCGAGAACGATGAAGTCCAGTTGAGGAAGGAGAACAAAACCTCCATCGTGTCACGATGAGCCTTGGGAAGCAAACAGCACGCAAGGTGAAGCACCCGTTTCTGCTTCTCTTGATCCGAGAGTTCTATTGAAAAGGTTAGTTGGAGCTCCAATAACATGTAGGGACAGGCGCAACTCACTTTGCGCAACGACGAAAAGACGGTGTAACTTGAAAGTCATCAACGGATCGGGCATTTCACGGAGGAACTTTTTCAGCAGTGCTGCAATCTGTACAGGTGTTTCCTTCGTTAAATCGACCTGATCATACTTGTTGTCTATCAGGTCTGAGACTTCTTTGAGTCGGCGAATATTTCCGTTCTTTCGGAAGACACCCTCGACAGACATGTCCATTTGACGCATCGCCGATACAGAGTCTTCTACCAGCGCCGGAATGCGCAACGCACCAGGACCGACACCATGGCTGGATTCGGTTCCTTCTTTCTCGACCAAATAATCGAGGTTGACACCGAAGACACCCTTCTTCTTACCGACCTTCTTGTTGTCCTTGAAGGCGCGACCGAAGATGTTCCAAATCGTTGGCTTCCGCGACTCAATAAGAGAGAGAAGTTCTTCCATGGAGAATTGGCCATCCAAAAGTGGCTCCATAGATAAGACGGCCACATGACGGACGATGAAATACTCCAAAGCAGTGAGTTCTGAAAAGTAGCGTTTGCCGCGGCTGACAGGCCCCATTAGGGCATCAACGCCGGTTGACATGTCGCGTCGGTGACCAGTTTTGTATACCGGCATGGGCTCCTGCACCCCGACAAGTTTTGAGCCAGCATGCTTATAAGCGTTAGGTCGTTGTTCCTTGGCTTGTTCAGCTGCAACAATGCGTGGGATATCATCCAAAGTCAGTGCATCTTGAGCTCCAAAGGTCAGGTCCTTGACAGTTTCTCCATTGGCGTCCCGCTCTTCGACAATCTGGAATCCAGGACCACGGGGATCGCTGCCGTCGTTGCCAGAAGACCCGGGTCGAGCACTTCTACCCTCAGGGCCGTCAATGATTCTTGACGCCCGTGCGGTTCTGTATGTTGTGGACAGAGCTCGTTCGTTGCGAATCGACCGAAGGCGTCGCATTTCACCGACAGTCTGCTCCAGAGATGATTCCTCCTGGCCTGGCCGGCCACCTGCGTACGATTGTGGACGCATACTAGCACGGCGGCCATCTTTGCTTTGAATATCAATGAAATTAGGATCATCCATTGATTGAGGGAGTGTTCCACCAGCACGAAGAACCGCAAGAAGTCGGGCAAGAGCAACTCGCAGGAGGAATACAAATTGCTGCAACTTCGTCACATGGATGAAGCCTCCCTGTGCGCTTGTTGCCACATTTTGCTGATGGGCACAAGCTGAACACAGTATGTTCTTCTTGCCTTCGTTCCACAGTGCATCGGGAAGATCTGCTGTCAAGTCCTTCTCACAAGACGAACATGAAACATGGGGAGGTTTTAGATGCCAGCGCTTTTCGTCCAGAAGTATGCACTCATCATCTATGGGCTCTTTGCACCTGATGCAGCAGTCTGAGAGTTGATCTGCCAGGCCTTCCACACCGAAGGTAAGGTCGACTGGGGCGTCATCACTAGGGGGAGCGAGCACCTCGGTGTCGGCTAGGTAGCTCAAGAAGTCATTCAAGCCGTCGGGGGCCGATTGCTCACGCTCGAGCTTCAAAGCGCCCTGGAGACCGATGCGAATGAGAAGCTTGAGATAATGGGCAAGTCCGGTGACTAGTGAAAGAAGCTCTTGGGTAACGCCGAGCTTTTGAACACCTGTCTCTTGGGTTTTCGATAATAACGCAAAGAAGGCAACAATTTTCTTGCACAGCAATTTGGCCTCTCGACCGTAGGTCAATTCTGTATCGCCATTAGTTTCCGATTTCAGACGTATTGCGTAAAGCAGAAAAAGATATCTTGTCGGGCCTGGGAGGGGTCTGAGTGCTTACCTTTCACGCTATTGGTCTTAATGAAAGCCGCTAGTTTATCCACCGCTGTGAATAAAACTTCAACATGAGCAATAAACCTCTTAGCAACTAGGACTCCATCGAAATATGCGCCATTGCTGACGTGTAACAGCATGTCGGAGATGCAAGCGGCGGAAGATTCTTCAAATGTGGATAGCGTGCTCCAGATGTTGTAGACCTTCTCTTCCATTATATCCTCCTCTTGACGAATTTTTTCTCGCTCTTCAGGGGTAGCATCGACATCCACTGGAGGAGGCTCCCAGGTTTGGCCAGCAGGTGCTAGGCGCACATTCCAGAACTTATGGATCATGTAGCACTCAGGATGCCAGTGTTGATTTTGCCCATTGCGAAAGATCTCGACGAATTGTTTGAGGATGGCAGTATGACAACCATGACACCGTTGTGCGAATTGGGTCGAGTAATGGAAGTGACAGTAGACCTTGCTTTCATGCTCGTAATATGAGTCTTGGGCGCCGAAGACTGTTGGGCATACTGAGCAGGTAAAATGTTCAATATGATACTTTCGGTCCAAAGCCGTGATATAAGAGCCCCGGAGGGCGCCACCGCACTCATGGCAGAGTAAGCTTAGTCTTCGGAAGTAGTCAGTCTCACACAAGGGGAATTGGCAACTCCGATCCTCTGAATCCACGGGGAAGAATTTAGACGCAACGATCTCTCCGCAATCCTATAATCCGAATGAGCATGTGTTTCAAAAGGTATGTTGTCAAAGACCGCGGCACTTACCTCGCACTTGAAGCACTCTAGATGAAAAGTGCCACCTAAAGCGCGCACAAATTGACCTGTCAATGGTTCTGTACATTTCTGACAGATCCTTGAAGTGCCCGGGGATTTGTTGTGGGGCCGACCATTGGCACGCGATCGATCGCGGGCATTGGAGCGTTCGCGAAACGAGGTCGGATCTGGCTCAAGACCTCGACCGGAGCGAGGTTCTTCGGCGAGCGGGCTATGGGTGCCACTTGTGCGCGTTGTAGGCGAATCAAAGGGGATCAGGCTGTCCTCTGGAGAAGTTGGGGTGTTTTTCTGATAATTGGTCCCGTAACCTGACGTATTTACAGTGGGAGTGGGCTTTCCCGCAACCAGGCTGGCTGGCAGTTCACCGGGGGGCATGATGGGCCCCCGTCACAGTTCAACAGGTTCGAAATTGCGGAAGCTGATAGCGCGGTGACGGCGGCATGCACGAGCATTCAAGGAATGACGGGGGCGGGGGGAAGGTTGCGGTGAGATCCGAACACCAGACGAAGTAGGGAGGAGTATTGCTCTCAAATGGTTGCAAGGCGACCTGCGATGTGCCCAAGCGGGTTAGTTGAGGCTCTCAGATGGCGTTGATAGTGTGGAAGTGTTGCTCACTCATGTCATGGAGGTCCAGACGAGCGGGGGAAACAGTGGTGGGGAGCGGGCAAGAAACAGAGGCTTGCAGGATCAACCCAAGGCTCAAGGACAGTATCGCGGCGAAGGTTGGAGGCTGGCGATCTCCAGAAGTCGAATGCGCGGTGTTGGAGAATGGACAGCGGACGCGGGGGGGGGCTGATGAGGCTGGGAGGAGCTTCCGGGGGGATCAGGGCACCGGGAGGATGGTGGAGGGGGAAAGGGGACAAAAGGAACGGGAGGCAGAGAACTGGGAGACCCGAGGCCGAACACAGAGTCTACCGAGTTGTACAAAAGACGATGAAGGCCCCCAAGGCTATCGAGAGAAGAGGCTTGAGAAAGCGGAGATGCGGTCGGGCATTTGTTGCCCCCCCTTATTATTTCCCTTTTCCCTTTTTCCTTTTCCCTTTCGCTGCTCTTGACGCCCTTAGTCACCCTAAGCGCCGTCACGTGTCTCACCGCCTGGTTCTTAATTTAGACTCGATCGATCGAGCTACACTAGAGTATGTAGACTGTAGACGCCGAGGGTGTGTTCAGTGTTGCTACTCGTATGGTATTCATGGGAGCCTTGGAGGCTTGTTCCTGAATCCTCTACTCGTACCTGACGGTTCCTGTGCCTGTTCCAGATCCCGTCAAAGCCTGTCGCCAGTTCCCGTACTAGGCCCCGCTGATGGGTCTGCCTGAGATCGTCCAGTTGATCCTGCCGCCTGCATCCTTCTATCTGGACCCTTTGAGCGCAGCTGCGCCGCTGCGCAGCTAGCCGTAACAATGTCTTCATCATTAGTCGCCCGTGGATTGGACAAGTCCTGGAGATCGCCTGGACCATGGAAAGCCCGCTCAGGTTCGGCGGGCCGCTAAGGCCACAATGGACCCGCCACTCTAAGGTTAATGGTTGACCACACCACGAGGTCATCACTGTGTAGTCTACTTTCTTGCGTGTGGGAAATCAGGCATCGCAGCAGAGCCAGGGAAGATAAAAACGTAAAATCATACAAATAGTCAGCCAATGGCAGGCCACCAAAAATTGCCAAAAAGAAAAAAAGAGCAAATGATCGGTCTCTTTCGCCGCCTCTCCTTCACTTTCCTTCCCACGCTACCAAACGCCTCCAGTCCTGCGCTTCTGCGCTCTGGACCTTTCCCTTTCGATACGTCAGCGTCTTCACCTGCATGGGATCTTGATCATCGCTTATCGTCTAGAATTTCTGATTCTCCAGCTGTGAGGACGAGAAATCGGTCAATATGGCTGATCACAGCGTGCTCCGAGTGATGCGGGTGAGTAAAGGTAGCCACCACCAGCGGCTCCAACGCCTGAGCTGACGCGACAGGGACAAAGGAGCTGCAACAGCTCGATCAAGCCGACCAACTCGGTATGGCATGCTCAGACACCCCAGCGAGATCTCTGATTTATGATCAGCGCGACCTGGGAAACTGTGAGGAAGTATACAGCCGGACTAACCACGCTTGCAGCTTACACAGTGTTTTACAAGGAGTCCAACACCCGCGAAATCAGCGCGCTGATGCTTGGACCCCCGGAGACGCCATACGCCTATGGATTTTATCAGGTGAGTAGCACCAAGCTGCTGTCGATGGTGGGCATGAGATCGCTTGCTAATCAGCTGGAACGCCAGTTCTCAATAACCATTCCTAACGGTAAATCACATGCTGCCATTATCTAGATACCGCTCGTATCTAACCCAAGCGACCAGACTACCCTCGTCGTCCACCAACTGTCATCCTTAAAACTACCAACCGGGGCCAAACGCGTTTTGGGCCGAATCTATACGCAAATGGAAAAGTTTGCCTGTCAGTCATTGAAACCAAGAGCGAGATAACAAAGAGCTAGCTACTAACATGATTTGACAGATCGATTCTCGGGTAAGAGTGCTACTCATTTCACATTGCGTCAATGAAAAGCCAACTGAAATGATCTTCTAGAACATGGAGTGGAGAACGAGGGGAAGAGTGGTCTCCTGTTCAAGGACTGGAGTCTGTCCTAATCTCAATTCAGAGCTTGCTTTCACGCAATCCATATTTTAATGAGCCTGGATATGAAGAAGCCAAGATTGGGAGCAGGGATTCAGAGAGTGTTGAGATCTACAATGACAAGGCAGGTCAAGCAGGACTCCCGAGACACTTATCTGGTACTAATTCATTCGACAACTAGGTTGCCCACGAGAATATTCGCCTTGCTGTGCTTGCCCCTCTGGAACTGGCAATGGGGATTGATTCGGACTCTCAAAGCTCGGGTTCTCAAAGCTCTGGCTCTCAAAGCTTAGAATCTCCAAGCGAAGCCACCTCATGGGACAGTTTGAGTGAAGAAGGCGATCAAAATCCTTTCATCGACTTCTGCAAACAAAGATTCCTTTGGTACAGAGAGCATTACAAGGAGGTGATTCAAAAAGGCATGGAAAAAGACGCTCATCGAAGTGACCTTCGTTTCCCGAATATGCCCTTCGAATCATTCTCAAACGGCATGAGTGGAGGATGGAGCTATCGTGAACTTGAAAAGCGCTTTGCTCGTCTGGAGAAACGCCTGCTTCTCGAAATCCAAGGATGGCCATCAGCAGGCTTAGCTCTGGTCAAGAGCGATGCTTCCATCGCAGTTAACTTACGAGCTCAGCATGAACAACTGCTCTCGGAACTCAAAGGTCGCACCGACACCACCTTTGATCTCAGCCTTGTCGATGACAATCCCTTTCTTTGGCTGATCACCATTCTCGGCCGCCCCATGACCCTTTTCGAAGGGGGTGTTTTCAAGATCAAAATTTACATGAGCCCTCAGCACCCTATCGCCCAGCCGCGCGTATTCGTCGAGACTCCATTATTTCACGTTCGTGTTTCGCCTGACAATATGCTCATCTATCTCCCTGCACGCGCCGATGAAATGATTCGCCACGTTGAAGGTATATTCAATTCCTTGGAGGATGAATCACCTGCCTTCAACCCATTGACGACCGTGAACCAAGAAGCTACTAAGCTCTGCTGGGGTACGGAACTGCAGAGACGAGAATACCGCCGGAGAATGCGCAGATCAGTCGCAGACAGTGCCGAGTAAGTTTCCTAATACACTGATTGCAGATATGGACGCCCTGTGCTAATGTCACTCAGTCTCTATTAGCTGCCATTGAGCTCTACCATAAGCGATCATACAATCGCCACTAACACTCTGCATTTCATCCTTTGATTTTTCCAGAATTCTGCACACCACTCATGAGATGCTTTTTTGATCGCACTCTGTCTTTAGCTCATCAAGATTACATTCCCACTCTTCTGGCTCCTTGAAGACACTTTCTACTATCACCATGCCCCTTCATATGCCTAGCTCTGTGTTTAAGGGGAAATGCATACTTTAAATCATCGAGATTGCCATTCTGAAAGTCTAAATGGAGAATAATAAACGAAAAGCACGCACAGATGCAGTCCGGTCAGAAGATACGCACACACTAGCCCAAAGAGGAATTGCTTCCATTGAAATGGTGTTATTCGATTCTTCCCATTTAGAAAAAGAATAAAACGTAAGATCCAGATACGTGAATCTCCAAAAATCAAATTCCACGTCTCGCATTGTTCGCCGTAGCACCCAAATTCTCCGCAACCACGATAACGCCTTATCAGCACGATCAGCTGATCCTTCGGCTCCCCTTTTCACTTCTCCCCAGACCACGCTATCCACGCCCTCACGAATTGCCGCCACAATGTCTGCCAAGAATCGCTCAGTGGAACTGGGTAACGTGCTGGTGGTCGGAGGCTGCGGATTCCTGGGATGGCATATCGTCGATCACCTGCTGAACTTCCCATCGGAGTCCGATCCTAGCGTCGCTCTTCCGAAACTTGAGGGCGATGACCGATTCAACTTTCCGTCCCTTGCCTCGCGATTCCCGACCTATAAGGCTAATGTGTCTGTCGTCGACTTGCGCACTTCTAACAACCGTTTGCCCGGCGCGACCTACTATGATGGCGACATCACCTCTGTTGAGTCGATGATGGATGTCTTCCGCGCTGTGAAGCCGGAGGTGGTCATTCATACTGCGTCGCCTTCTCCGATCCATGCTGATAAGGAGATGCTGCGCAAGGTTAATGTTGATGGTACCCGGACGTTGGTCCAGGTTGCTGGCGGCGAGCATGGCGATTGGGGCGGCAAGTGTAAGGCGTTCGTCTACACCAGCTCTGCTTCCGTGATTCACGACACCGAGAGCGACCTGATCAATGTCACCGAGGAGTGGCCATTGATCCGTGGTCCTCGACAAAAGGAGTACTACTCAGAGACCAAGGTAAGCTTTCTCAGTTCGCGCAATGCTTGTTCCCATTCAATTGAAGCTAACAACATTTCCTCCCAGGCCGATGCCGAAGAAGTTGTCCTGAACTTCAACCGCCAGTCCCCGACCGGCATGCTCACCACCGCAATCCGACCAGCCGGCATCATCGGCGAGAAAGACATGACCGCCACCTTCAAGATCACCGAGCAAGCCTTCATCGCATCACCGCTCACCCTGAAGATGCAGCTCGGCGAGAACAACAACCTGTTCGATTTCACCTACGTCGGCAACATCGCCTACGCGCACCTGCTCGCTGCATTCCGACTGGTAGCCACCTACAACCGCCTCGACTCCGGCCAAAGCGCCCTCCTAGACCACGAGAAGGTCGATGGCGAAGCCTTCAACATCACCAACGACTCCCCCGCCTACTTCTGGGACATCGCGCACTACATGTGGTCTTTGGCCGACAGAGTCGTCGAGCCCTCTGAAGTCTGGGTCCTCCCCGAAGGCCTGCTGGGCCCCATCTGCGGTATCCTCGAGGGCGTCATGGGTCTTCTGGGCAAGACCCCATCATTGACCCGTCGCCAATTACGGTACTCATGCATGACCCGTTACTACTCCACCGAGAAGGCGAAGTACCGCCTGGCTTATCTGCCAGTCATCGGCTTGGATGAAGGTCTTGCTCGTGGTGTTGGGTGGTTGCGCGCAGAGCGCAGCAAGGGCGAAGACAAGAAGGCTCAGTAAATAAGGGACGGTGCTGATATACGAATGTCTATATTGTAATATTAAGCGTGCAAGGCGAGTTGCCTAATCCAATTGAACGGAGAATGCGAAGTATTGGAGACATTGCTATCTTATGTATCCAACGATCAAGCTTTTGGAGCTCTCAAAAGTTCATTAATTCATTACATTCGAATCAAGCGACTACGATCAGGGTAGAGGTTCCGTTCATATGGCTATAGGTTGACACCCATTATTGCGCCAGGTCCATTAAATCAGAAAATTCAAGCTCATGAGTAAATACAAAATATGAAACTCGCTAACTAGATCATTCAGAGTCGCCGCTGCCATGCTTTGCATCCGGGTCTTTGTGATGGACATGCAGTGAGCTGATGTTGGCCTCTGGAATAGCTTGGCCCTCGTGGCGGATCGCTTCGACGTCAAATGCAGCCTTGCTGTGGAAGATGGTCTCCATCTCCTCCAGACTTTTGCCCTTGGTTTCTTTCACGAAGATGAAAACCAGGATAGCCATGATGATGTCGAGGGCAGCATAGAAGAGGAAGGTATATGTGCTCCAGGCACGGATCATATAGGGGGTTGTTAGGGAGAAGAGGAAATTAAAGAGCCATTGAGATGACACGGCGACAGAAGATCCGATTTCTCGAATGCGAGAGGGAAAGATCTGGAAAGGTTAGTATAAGGCCTTTTGTAAGAGGTGGGAAGAGAAAATACCTCTGTGGTATATGGCCAAGGGACCGGGCCCCAGCCGAACTGGTAGATGGAGTTGGTGATGAAGATCATGGCGACCGTCGCAATTCCCGCAGAGGTGGGATTACCCTCCGCATCGACATGGGCTGTAGTCTTGTTGATGATGACCACGATGACGAAGCAGATCGCCATCAGGATGTTGGTTACCCAGAGAGTTGGCTTTCTTCCCCACATTTCAGAGAAGAAAAGGATATATGTACCGACAGTGATGAACTTCTCAGCGCCAAAGAGGCCAGTGACCAGCAAAGACCGTTGGGCATCATCACCGACAATCAGCTTGAAGAACTGGGGACCATAGTACGCCAGCGCGGTCATGCCGGTGCATTGTTGACCGCAGAAAATGAAGAACGCAAGCAGAAGACGGTATCGGTTAGCCGGCTCCATCAGCTCGCGCTTCTTCAACCCTTCTGTTGCCTTCAATTCTTCTTGCAAGCCTACTTTGATCTCGTTGAACTCGGCGTGGACTTCAGGGCCTATATCGAATCATCGAATGTTAGCATGTGGGTGTATGAGGTGAAGATGAAAGGGGGTGTCCTACCTTCGCTAGCTCGAATCCAAGACAAGCTTTGGAAAGCCTCATCCATGCGACCCTTCTTCGCCAACCAGCGACAACTTTCGGGCTGGGTGAACAGGCCCAAGCCTAGGATGGCGGCCGGCACCATCTGCAGTCCGACGGGAATCTGCCATTGCTTGGATTGACCGGCCAGCGTGACCTGCACGCCATAGTCAATCCAGTAGCTGGACAGGACTCCTAAGGCAAATAGCCACTGGACGCCTGAGCCGACCATACCTCGGATCTCCTTGGGTGCCATCTCGGCGCTGTAAGTTGGGACGACAGCGGTGGCACTGCCCAGACCCAGTCCAGAGACGACGCGACCGATATAAAAGCATACGAGAGAGTGTGAAGGGACTACCTGCAGCACCACTCCGATACAGAATAGTGTCATTGCGGTCTGGATGGTCTTCTTGCGACCATAGCGCTCCGAGATGGGGAAAATGCCTAGGGCTGCAAAGAAAGCACCCACGTTCTGCAGACTAACCATGACTGCAGAGACAGTGGTGCTGTCTGAATAACCGAAGTCATTTTCGTAGGACTTGAAGGTGAGAATGCCACCTACAAGAAGAAGCCGAGTTAGCCCACCGAGCCATATAGCACGGATCCAGGAGATCGCATACCCACAATACCAGTGTCATATCCAAAAAGGAAACCACCCAGACAGATGAAGAAACCAAAGAAGTATGCACGGAAAGCACCGAGCTTAGTCCCGTTCAACCTCGCCATGGTGAAGAGTGTGAGGAAGAAAAAAAGACGAGACAAGAGCTGCAAAGTCAACTTCAGGCCAAGACGCGCGCACGCCCAGGCCTGTCACTATAAGCACGCAAGCGGCAGGCGTCGATTTCGCCATAGCACGCCATACGTCAAGCCTATCGGCGGGCGCAGCGGGCCAGCACAACCACGCGGAGCTCCTTGCGCGGGGAAACTCATCGTGATCATCGCTTTGAACTCACTGTCTATTTGAACGTGGCTCTTTCATCGCTACGATGCCATCGCCCTGCAACCCCAGACTCGTGAAGATCAGGATCTATCCACCTTCTCCGCATTTTACTCCAGCTTTAGCCGCCTATAAGGAACGCCCGAGTGCGCCAGCGTCACCCGAGAGGCCCCACTCAGTCCAGGCATGGCCTCATGCGGGTGGTCGGGTCGGTCGTCTCGATGATTCAGATGCGACATAACGAGTCTCGAAGGAATTGATAACCAGGAAACAGATAGAAGGAAGAAGTTACCCGGAACTCGAACTCCTCGACAAGTGCATCTCGTCCAGCGTCGTCGACTACGAGTGTATTCACGTCTCACGGCTCCCGCATTAGGCCCCCTTGCATTCACCAACGAGCGAGCCGCATGACCCCCTGTCGGCTATCGGCTCTCGCCCTCCGGCAGCAGGAACAAAGACTCAAGAAGCCCCCGGTTGGAGCAGTCATATTCGATAAAATTCCCGGGTCACACAAGCTGCAATCACTGGTAAGTGCAGGCATAATGGAATGCCCCGGTCATTACAAGTAGGAATGGGCTAGACTGGACCATGCGCGCCGGAACTATGCCGGGACACCGTCTCCAGCGGCTCCACATTCCTCGACCGCCATGTGCAAGCTACGAGATCTGATCTCTGGTACACATGCTCAGGGGATACAGGTGATGCTTCTATTAAACAGCCCAGGTATATACATGAGCGCAAACTTTTCCTCCCTCAGAAGAAGGAGCCGAGTCTAGATCTTCGCCTTTCCATCCTCCGCTTCCCAGCTATCGTCAACTTCTTTACCTTGGATTTTATGCGTTCCCATCCGTTCTTCGACTGGGTCGTTGAAAACCCGAGGCCCAAGGTACTTTCCTCTTTTCGTGAAGAAGTACAGAGCAAGCACGATACTTGTCAGTCCAACGGAGACAACAGAGACGTAGTTCATGTTCTCCTTGGTCACGGGCATCTCTGTTGGGAGGAAGAAAATAATGTCAAGGAATGCAACCCACGCGACAGATACAGCGTTCACAAATGCGCCATATCGCCCGAGGGAGAAGGGTCGCTCGGGGAGAACTCTTTCTCTTCCGCGCCATAGAATGATAGCCTGTGGTAGGGCACAAGAGGTTTGGAGGAAAATGACGGCTGCACCAACCATGGCGGAGAAGGCTGTCGAGGATCCAAGGAAGATGAGACCGTAGAGCTATACGATATTAGGTCATGAATAACGCCGGCTTCGTAGATGGGAAGACTCACTGTAATTACAGCCCCGGAAAGGCAAAGTGCATTCAAAGGAATCTTGAATGTAGGGTTGATCTTGGCCCACACTTTACTGAAGGGAAGGGCGTTGTCTCGGGAGACCGCCCAGATGGTTCGAGAACTTGTTGTGCCTAGATACTTCGTCAGATAATTTTCGAAATTTGTCCCCGAAGAGTACTCACCATTTGCTACTGTACATCCAAAGAAGCAGAACGCAAACAGAGCCAACAAGACAGTCGATGCACTCTTCGACTTTGTACTCTGATAGTAAATCTCAATCAAAGGAACCCCAGATGGAGTATTAAGCACCGCATCAAGATCGGTAATGGCATTCATACACGCAGCCGCAAAGGGCCATGCAGTGACCACTCCAATGAGAACGGGGAAGAGGATGACTTTAGGAGTAGTAGTGCCGGGATTCCTGATCTCCTCCGCAAGATGAGCACCACAGTCTGTTCCAAGGAACGCATAAACAGCATTGCTAACAGACAGGACAAAAGCGAGACCATCATTTGCCCAGCCAGTGCTGTTTGTTGTATCGGCGAATGTCCACTCGGCGGGAGCGTGGTCGTTGCGGCTGCAGACGAAGAGGGTGATTGTGGTAGCTGTCAGTGTGGAGCATGCGAGGATGACTATTCGATGGATTTTAGCTTCGATCTCTTGCGTTTGCTCTGTTCCAATACTTACAGTTGAACCTGTTGAACAAGGGAAGTAATTGAGAGCCGAATGTATTCAATGCAACTGCGAGCCATGCAATTCCAGTATAGACAAGCCATTGATGCCAATTCTGGCTCTCATAGTCTGGGTACCATAGGTATGCAATTGACAAGATCAAAGAAGCGATGAAGTTGCAAGCAGCAGCGCTAGCAAGCCACCATCCCAATATACTGAGCCATCCATTCCTGCATTTTCATTAGTCAAGTCCAAGACAACAAGCAGACGAGAGACTCACATGTAAGAAGCAAAAGCTCTATACTTCTTCGACGAGATACAAAAAGCCCAGTAGTATTGAGCACCAGCCACCGGAAAAGCCGATGATAACTCTGCAACACCCGCCGAAAGAATGGCTGTCATGAAAGCTGCCACTGGAAGAGACCACAAGGTCCCAGCCGCAGAAGCATCCTTGATTGAAATGCCCAGTGAAGACCCTGTTCCTGACCAAGTACAAGTCAAACTGAAAGACAATGCCACGAGACTGAATACAGAGAATTGCCGTGGCATCTCTCGGCGATAGCCACGAGCTTCAAGATCAAGGTCATCCTGCGATTGAGGCATGGTGCTGAATCCTAGGTCTTGCAGGAACGTGCTCAGATTTCCGGGGTCATGGCTAGGTATTAAACTCTACCATCTACCTTGCCTGTCCCCCTAGTAGATAGGGCATATGATAAACCCCGCGAAGTGTTCGAAGAATGACACATGGGAACCAGATAGAAGGTGAATTTTGTGGGGAGAACCCCGGTTTGTATTTAGTAGCCTGCTGATTGGACAGACGGTCTGCGCCGGTAGCGCCAGGGATGTCATTGGATGATAACTATCCATATGCCCCACCGCGAAACAGCCTCTTTCCCGGGGCCCCAGGAATCTTGATGACTTCACGCTGCTATTATTGTTAGTCGAAGCTGCTCATGTGACTAGAATGAGGAATAAAAGTGGCCCTGGCTTGTTTTGCAGTTTTTAAGCCGGGTGTCGAAGCGGGATAAACCGCCTTGGTAGATTACAGGTTGCGGAGAATGTAGGCGACCCATTGGATTTAGACGCATTTGGTAGTATAACACCTCGAGATAAGAGTGTCTTACTGATACTATCAGAATTTTCGGGAATGTTCCTATCTTCACGAAATAGAATGCATTCTAGGCTTCCTTGGTCGATAGCGTGGTAAGAATCCGGTGCTTCTAGCTTTGACTCAAAAAAGGCTTCAGATTCGACTTTTATGCAACGATGGAAGGTATTAAACTTGCGTATTGATTAACAACAGCTAAGTAATCAACTAAAAGCCCCTGAGTCCTAATCAATGCCACCAAGTGGGTGCGTCTCCAATTCCATGACCTCATGAGGGACTGTAGCAATATCCAAGGTCCTTGCCTACTGCAAATGCTTGAGAAAAATGCGGAGCACTTTGTCCTGCTTTGCGACAGACCTGGAAAAGAACTTTCGACTTTGCGCAGTGTAATCGGCCAAGCTCTGCCGATTCGGGAATAGCCGAGGGCAATGTGGAAGATGCCAGCATTCCAACAAATCGACGAGATTGACGTTCACTTGGGAAAGGGCCTTTGAACGCACGTGCGATAGATGTGTCAGTCCGGGGAGGATTTGAGTAGTTCATGGAAAAGATGATACTGACCTTTCGGCACTGCGTTATTGAGTTTGGGGGATCTTTTATCCGCAACTTGGTACACATCTTCTGCCAAGTCTCAAGAGATGAGGCTCGCGACCCTATCTTCATCCAGTACTCGCAACTTATCAACGAGTTCCATTGCTTTTTCCACGTTTTAGATCCTGGATGCCACCCACGTAGCTTTGCGAGACGGAGAAACGCCTCACTGGGGAGTTCAAGGCCGTTGTGGTCAAAGTCTGGGAATTTGAGAAAGTAATGGTGGGGATCGGGTACCCATGACATATTCGGGATGGGCAAATTCATGATGCCGCTTTTTCAATGGCATAGGAAGCTTAATTTGCTCAAATCTGGTAGATACTAAAGCTCCGCTCGCACAGAGAGAAGGAAACGGGGGCATCAGAGGTCTTCCAAGGTTTATATTAGAGCGCAGTCAGGCGCAATGATCTACAAACGACTTAATACAAAGACCCAAACTATGCAAACGATTATTAGTATGCGTCTAAGACTGTTTACCCTAAGCTTAACGTCAAGAGGCATCAAAGTCCTGAATCGCACTAGATTTTGAACTTAGGTCAAGTGTGTCGGGGAGCTCCTGCCAGCTCCCCACTCCCACACAAGCGAACTACAGGAAAGTGCACAAGAAAAAGCAAATTGTCGTAATTTGCAAATAGAAGAATGGAAAGTGCGACCGCATCGAATAACTCGCTAGCTTGGCCAATGTCACTCTCCAATCGAATATGTGCCTCTTGACCCCCATGAAACCAGATTGCGAAATCCGTGATGCATGTCTCAATCAACTCTCGACTCTTAACTGGGGCAGCACTTGCTGCTATAATCGGACTCCTCACTGCTTACTCCTGGTTCCTCGATGCGAGCTTTGATTATGTGATAGTGGGTGGAGGAACAGCAGGCATCACCATCGGCGCCCGGTTGGCACAACATGGATTCCGCGTTGCATTGGTTGAAGCCGGCGGCTATTACGAGCTCAGGTTTCCCATTTGCCGTGTTCCGGGAGCAGCTACAGTCGGTGTCGGGTCCAGCATAGTGACAGGAACAGCGGTTGATTGGAAATTTGAGGTCCATGGAGGTCCTGGGGCGGCATACCGCGACATCCACTACCCACGAGGGAAATGCATGGGAGGCTCGTACGTGCGTGATGATTCATTGTGACAACGAAGACTAACTATATGGCTTGACATTCTAGATCTGCGTTGAACTTCATGATGTACCAGCGGTCTGGGACCTTTTGCTCGCCTTGATTTGATAGACGCTGACCTACGAACAGACCTTCGAGGGACACAATGAGCAAATGGGCGGAACTCGTTGGCGATCCAAGTTATCTCTTTGATAACACCTTTCCCCTTTATCAACGCACTGTAGCGTTTACAGCGCCGGGTCTTCGTTCTGAGGTTGTGCGAACACTGTACGATGCATCTGCCTTTTCCGACAACGGTCAGCCTGTACAAGTCTCCTATCCGTTTTTCCCGATGCCACTCTCCACAGTATCGCGCCAGGCATTTACCGAGGCTGGTATCGATGAAGCTCAAGATTTCAATAGCGGGAGCGTGATGGGTCATCAATTTTGTTCCATGACCATTCGCCCAGAGGATAGATCTCGAAGCAGCTCGGAGTCAGCTTTCTTTCAAGTTTCTCAGAATCTCGTGAACTTGACCGTTTACCAGAAGACATTGGCTACCAAAATCCGATTTGATAAGGACCTTCGTGCTACTGGTGTTCGAGTGGGAACGAAATTTCCGTTCACCTTGACAGCGTCACGAGAAGTAATCATCTCGGCCGGGGCTTTCCAATCGCCTCAACTTTTAATGGTATCTGGAGTCGGTCCTGCTGAGACACTCCGAGATCATAAAATTCCAGTTCTGGTTGATCGTCCTGGGGTGGGCCAGAACTTATGGGATCATATCTTGTTTGGCCCTTCATACCCTGTCTCTGTCGATACTTTCACCGGGATGACCCAAAGTCCGTGGTATTTCTTGACACAAGTGTTCAACTATTTCATTCTCAAGAAAGGTATTCTCACAAACCCATCAACAGATTATCTTGCATTTGAGAAGCTTCCGCAAGAGTTTCGTTCGACGTTATCGGGTCAGAACGAAGAGGACTTATCTTGGTTCCCCTCAGACTGGCCCGAATTAGAGGCGAGTCCTAGATTGGGATCTAGAAAATACGAAACTTAAAGCTAACAGAGCTATAGTATTTAGTTGCGTCCGCATTCGTCGGGAACTTTTCCAATCCAATCGCAGACCAACCCAAGACTGGTCAATACGGGAGCATTATAGCTAGCCTCGTCGCGCCAACTTCTCGCGGAAACGTGACCCTTCGCTCAGCAAATATGAAAGACCCACCGATCATAAATCCAAATTGGCTTGACACTGAGACAGACCAGAAGCTAGCAGTTGCAGCCTATAAGCGTATACGCGAAGTTTTCAGCACGAAGGCGATGGCCTCTGTCCTCGTAGGCCCCGAATACTTTCCCGGAATCGAAATCCAGACGGACGAGGAGATACTAGACGTGATTCGGCACACTATGATGACCATCTATCACGCTGCATGCACCTGCAAGATGGGTACTTCCAACGATAGCATGGCGGTTGTCGATAATAAAGCGAGGGTATTTGGCGTCACTGGGCTGCGCGTCGTGGATGCTAGTGCTTTCCCACTTCTACCACCTGGGCATCCCCAGTCAAGTGTTTGTATGTTGACAATACATTTGCACTTTGGCGATAGCTAATAATCTCTCAGATATGCTTGCTGAAAAGATCGCAGCTGATATCATCTCCTCATGATTCACTTTGGACATTATCACGGTTTATTGATACCCATTATTGTTTTTGTTGCTAGTTCCCCTTCGTTGAGCTGGTTCCGTTAATCCTACGACCTAGTATTATGACATATCCAGCTTTTGAACCTAGACAGCACTTTGCAGATATTTCTTCTTCTTGCGACCGCTACTTAAAGAAAATTATTTACAGTAGTTGAAAACGTTTACTGTGTTTCTTTAAATCGACGATCACGACAATATGAAACCTATCACAGCGCCTCTTGTCCCATTTTTAATTACCATGTCTCTTCTAAATACATTTGGTTAAGAGTATCAAACATGTTATAGTCACTTGGAAGACAATCAGGCGAGAATGCGAATCCAAGATTATTGGCAAACAGCTCTTCCGAGTTCGGCAAAGGCTGGATTAGCCCATTAGGGTCGGTGTGAAGACCTGTGGTGAACGGCCGATGGTACATTGCGTGATTTTGGGTCGGAAGCGTATTCGGGATACTAAACATTGACGGCCATTCCAATGCCACGTCCTTGGGGTAGAGGAATGCATCAAAGTCGCCACCAAGGGGAGAAAGTGGGTTTGGTAACCCAGATAGATCTGTGCCCGCCGGAGGACAAGCACATATACTTTGACACTCCAAGGAACAGTCTTGTTTCGACCACGGAAGAGGGTCTCCGCCGTAGCGTTCGATGTATACTCTTTCGAGATTGCGCCCGATCCGTCGTGCAATGTTCCAAGAATTAGATAATTCCCGTAACACTTGCAGACAAAGTGCTACAGCGTGATGCGGCGATACGAGAGGCGATGTCTCATCCCCTAAAGCAGGTTTTGGCGTCACAGCACAGCATCTATCGATGATGATCATCGCATAGGATAATGTGCAGTGTGTAGCAGTCATGGGACTGAGTTTGAAGCTGCCGAAAACCTTTCGATACTTCTGTGAAATGAAGCACATTGCTCGCACTGACGTGCTGCATGTGTCATAGGCCTTCTCTATTGCCTTTTGCATGCCGGATTGACAGGCCTCGTCCGACTTTTCGTCTTTCGAGAGGGGGCACATTTTTTCAGTTTGCGGATACGCGCTCTTGAGGCCCTTTAAGAACGGTTCGCAGAGTAGGATGACGGCAGTGTGGTAGACCATTCCTAGTGTATATACGTGAGGAAATCGGGAGGGTCCGTTTTGGCGCACCATCTTGAGTTCAGAGGGGAGGTCGTATAGCCATGTTTTTAATTCAAGGATGCAGGAATCAAAGAAGACCATGCGTTGGTGGGTGTTCACCAAAGGTTTAGGTGACCAGCTAAAAGTTATGTCGTCAGCAGATACTTTCAAAGAACAGAGGGGGCAGTCGTCTCATACAGAGATTGGAGAATCTTCTCAAGGATACGACAGAGGTCAATCATTGATCTATGAAGCTGCGCAACATCTCTTTGGGATGCGCCCCGTGGTTGCCCAGTTGAAGATGGAAGAACAGTCTCCGAGGTGCATTGAAGATATGGCTTGTTGACAGCACCCTGCGAGTCCTATTCAAATCATTGTTAGTATACTGAAGACCATTTGTGGCTATTGGGAACATACCAGCAGAGTGCAGACTCGCCCTGTGTAGCTCGCGGCTAATTTATCATGGCAATACAAAGCCCAATAAATCTGCCTGCGAAGCTCAATTTCGATCGCTGGAAGAGTGACTGTTCCAGTGAGAACAGCAGGATCCATGTTGAGCCCCATGTCTATGGCCAGTCGGTTTGCCATCCCTTGGTGAAGCCAGCCAGCAGCATCGAATCCCATCGCCTTCACAAGAAGCGAAGTCAGTATCAAGAATCATCTCTTTCTGCTCGAGAATTGGACTCACTATGTAGAAGAGTCCCATGAGCGCTAAGGATTGGATTGTTGTTATCTTGGGCCACCTCAGATCATGGCTAATCAATCGTTCAGCTTCGGATATAAAAGACTTTCCAGCAGTATTGGAGTCATTCGGGTCGGTGCGGACTTCTAGGCGATCGCAGTATCGTGAGCCCAGGGCAAGAATACAATTCAGCAACAGAGGGCTGCAATAACGGCCACCATTTGCTAAGCTCTCACGGAAAAGCGTCTCGTTGACAACCTGTAACCACGGTTGGTCCCACTCAAAGTAAAGGTCGATCAAATGCGCAGTCAGCTCTTCAGATATTGAAGTACTATTCAAGGTGTGGAAGCCAAAACACTGTGGCTGGTCGCAAGGCTGTTGCTCGGTATAGTTAGGCTGGGGTGTGATTGCAGGCAATCCTTGAGCATCACCATGGACACCTTCTGCTTGATTTACATCGTCACCCGGAGATCCTACAAGGTCAGCAAAATTACTAAACTCATTAACCCAGCAAACTTACCATTTGCTGAAGACTGAAATATTAAACGCCCACTTGTAGGCCCAAAATACCTAACCTCACCATCTTGATCAAAGTTTAGAGATTCGTCAAGGGTAAGAGCACCGTCAAACGTGAGGCAGAGCTCCTCGAAGTTCGGCCCAGGTTCTTTGTTAGGATCTGCCTGTCGACTCTCAGGATCGACTTCAGCCAATAATTGTGCAACAGAAGCATCGGCATCAATTCCGTTGTTATGTAGTACTTTTTCAAGCAAATCAATCCGATTCCGCAGCATGACCACATAAGACTTGGGGGCGGGCTGTCTCCCATCTTCAGCCGTTGAATACTGGCAGCGAACACCCCGGTCGAGACAGCGTGAACACGAAGGTCGTACGCCATCGCACTGAGTAAGTCTCAGTCAGAAGTTCTTTCCAAGGTTATACATCATGTGGGGATTCGATGCGTACCTTTGCTCTGCGCCGTCGACATTCCTCGCACGCTCTCGATGTATATTTCCTGCCGGCCCGCTTCCTCCGCGACGCGGGGTCCTCTACTGGCGGGATAGCAGGGGCTGCATTCTGTGCCATAATATGTGACAGCAGGGGCTATTCTGGCTGCTCCACGCCCTCTTTTCGTACAACAGAAGGGAATGCCAAGCGCAGAGAAGGTTGTCCAACTGCGATATCCATGGATTACAAAGCGCAGATATTGATAGCCTAATCTATCGGGCAGGAACTTGGCACCCCAGATTTGAGGCCTGAGGCAGGAATTGGCGCCTGAAGTTTTGACGTCAGGCTTTGATCGGGGGATAGTTTCCACGCACAGTTTCAAATATAATTCAAAAGAGTGGTTCTGTCTGAACTGAGGGTCTCCGAGATCTTGTTGACCTCAATACTGTCGTGGATTATAGATCTTACTTAGCAGAATTGCCTCTATGCCTGCACTAGCCGGGCTATTTTATAACTCGGTCGATTTATAGAAGAATGTACAATTGGAGAAATGGTCTGCATGACTTCTAGCCAAGTTGAGCAAAAGGGCAGAGAAATTTGTGTATGATCTCGTGACCATAATCTAGAATGGGCTACAAATGCGAGTTCGCCAAATGCCCGCGTCTGCTTAGGCGAGCTATTATGTATCCAAAATACGTAATGGAACTACGCTCGTGACTCGAGTCCCAAGACACGGGGACGACAGAGAGGGCCAAGACACGCATTCTTTTTCTCATGGGGCACATCTGCCGTTTTTCGCCAGTAAGCAGCAGGTCCAAGCATCTGCAGTTGAGGAATGGTCATTGGCCTCCCCGCAGTGGAGAGCAAAGAGAAGCATAAAGTTTCCTCGGGGAGTATCTTTGTTCTGGGTCAGTAAATGAAGGACTAGCCAGTCATGGGCAGAGGAAGGGATGACCCTGAATTTGGCGATCGCAAAGGGGGATTCTTCTATTGGGAGCGGGCGAGGACACGGGACAGGCACGAGGGTATGAGGGACGATGAGGTCAAGACTTTGTTTCCGCGGGTCGAGACCGGTTTGGCTCTATTCTACTGTTCTTTGAGGTCAAGCAAGGCTATCAGGTGATGCTACCCCGCAAGCCCGAAGATCTGAAAAGCGAAGCCGACAAAATACGGTGGAGTCGAGGATCGCCTGCTCCACACCTAACATTCTCATCCCCGTGCAGATCTGCCCTCTCTGCCTGTCGTCTCCCCGCCTCGAGAATCGCCGATCCAGGCCGATGGGTACGGCCAGTCAGAAGTAAGGGACCGCAAGAATCCGCTTGTTTGTGGGACAGACTGGTGCAACCAGCCCTCTCCGCAACAGCCACAATGGGTGGTTTTTACTTTTGTGTTTCGTGGGAGATCCCCGGCCGGACACGAACTGTAGAAATAGACGAAGACGGCTAAAAACAAGAGAGCGGCAGGTCGACGTACTTGTCGAGGTGCATAATACCCACCTTTCGGAGGTATAAATTGCAGGCGTGAGTGGGTGAGCGCATTAATAGACGAGAGCAAGTGGATGCCGGAATTCGATCGCAGGGAGATCTGATTGGGGGCGGATTGGGGGCACATAACAGACTACGGCGGGGGGCCACGGAAAGACGCGATACGGTGCGCTGTACGGAGTAGGTACAGGAGACTCTACAGGAGACTCTACAGTGGAAGCCGTTGGAGACTTTGGCGAGGATGGATCTGGGATCAGGCACGGCCGTGCTGGGTACTAGTGGGACGATAACATCTAGAATCATGTCATATCTCTGGCGCGTGTTTCATCGCTCAGCAGGTGATGGGTTTGACAGCAGCAAAAGTACTAGAGAATCAGTTCCAGAGCCATCCCAGACGGGCCCTTGATAGAGTCTAGCTTTGCTTTCGATATTAGCCCACGTCATGAGCAAGGGCGTTTGCCGCTGACCATGAGACCATGAGACCGTAGCCTGGATAGCAAGATAACTAGCACTCTCTAGATTCGACCAGCTGCTATTGAGACAGCAAGATACATCGATAACCAACGGTGAAACCAGCAGTAACGCACTCGATCGTCGTGCACAACGCAGAAAACCAGCACAAACCAGCACACGCGGGTGGTTCTTCGTGGGTCACTTCTGCCCCTGCACCGCCAATCACCGCCCATCCTGCTCCCTTCCCCCTCCTCTCCTCTTCTATTCCTATTTCCTTATTTTTTTTCTCAATGCCCCAGGCGTTGAGTCTGCCCAAAATCAACCCGATATCCGCTGTGTCCACCAGTGCTGGCCTTTTCACTTGACAAGCGCTGCTGTTCATGATTTTGCGCGTCCATTCGGTCGCGCTGTTCCCCGCATAGACCATCCTCCGTTATCCTCCGTCCTCCTAACGCGTCGAACGACCTTTGTCTGCAATCCGAATCTTTGTGAATCAGCTCCCTCGAGGGGCCATTCGCACCGCCTGACCCTTCTACTCCGACGACACGCCATGGCCAGTCGCTGTCACGGATGAATCCCTAGCTTTACACCCAAACGAGCACCCGCTCTGCCTAACAGCAGACGGTCTTGCTTGGCTCGGAACAAGAACCCACACAATTAGTTCTGGGGACTTGATCCAGGGAGTCAAGACGGTATATCATTCGGTGTGTTAGACGTGCCTGCAGGCGCTCCGCGTCAAAATGGCAGACAATGGCGCTCCCAACCCTCAATTTCTCGCGCCTCCGGCTGTGACAGCCTTACGGCAGGAGGCCCGGAATATTAACCCGAAAATGACACGGTCCATGACTGAAGAAATGAGGGACGAGCGGGCGGATCTGAAGGAAGCAGCAGAACAAACCTTGAACATCATTGTTGATTTGGACCTCGAGGGGCGTATCAAATGGGTCAGCCCCTCATGGCGACAAGTGGTCGGCTCGGCCCCGGAATCGGTCGAGGGCCAGTTCATCTCGGAGATCATCTTAGGGAATAAAGAAGTGTTTAAAGATGCGACTGAGGCTATGCAAGAGGACGACTCGCGGAGTCGCTTCATCAGGTTCGCGATCCAGATGGGACCTGACTCGGTTCTCAAGTACGCCCCGGAACCGCGACCGAGCGATTCTGAGGCGGAATCTGGGAACGATAAAGCAGAAAAAGATGAGCAGTCATCGCAGGCCGAGGCTGATCAAGACCATACTGTGCTTACCATGGAAGGGCAAGGCATCATGGTCTACGACCGTACGGACGACGAAACTGGACATGTATGTTTGCTAGACAGGCCCGGGGATACGACTGATACAGCGATGGCTAACTGTTTTCATTTGAATAGACAATGTGGATGCTTCGTCCGTTTGCCGAGCCGCGTGAAGTGACTATCGACTTGCCCCATCTTTTGGTCGAATCATTGGGCGTCGGCGCAGAAGTATTGGCAAATTACTTGACCACTCTGGCTGAAGCAGCTGCCAACGAGCCGGATCCCTCAAAACACCCTGCACCTACACCAGTTTTATGTCGGATATGTGAACGCCAAATTACACCCTGGTGGTTTGAGAAGCATTCCGATCTTTGTCTCCAGGAGCATCGAGCGGAAATGGATGTGCAGATTGCCCAAGAAAACCTGAATGAGCACCGGCATGCCATCGTGAAGATATTAGATGCCCTAGAGTCTCGGCACGGCAGGCCGTTGATCGGCCCTGATGGAAACACACAGCCAACACCGCAGCCTGAGTACAAGGGTCTTCCTATTGGTTCTTCGCCTGCCAACTCTCAGCCTTCATCTGCTCCAGTATCCAGCGTGAACTCTCAGCCCGGTACCCCTCCTCGCTCTAGAGATCACTCGGCGTCCGGGGCTAGCACACCTGGTCGTGCTCGCTCGTTCACTGTGCGGCGACCATTGGCTCGAATTGTAGAACTTGTTCTTGATCTGTGTGATACTGCCTTGGAGATCAGTATGCCTGTTATCAAGGAGAATTCGAGACCGGAGAACTCAGATGATTTCCGAACGCTTTCTCCACAGTCTGAATCTCGGATATCGCAAGTCCTGCAGTGGTCATCACCAAGTTCAAACACCCTTGAACAGGAGCAAGGACTTGCAGCCCTTTCAAGCGATACGGAACAAGTTGCGAAGTCAAAGGTTGACGCAGTCGTTCGCCACAGAAAGATTGTGGAATACGCAGAGCGTATCCGCATTGAATACACAGTTTTGGTAGAAGAATGTATCGCTGCTGCTTTGAGCAAGGCTGAGCGCATTGCGGCTGGCCAACTCACAGACTCATCCTGTTCTTCCGACGAAGAAGCTCAGAATGACACCCAACTTGAAAGCAATGAGAGTGAAATGAACTCTAGCGGCGAAGATCCGCCGCTTGCACCTGTCCTCTCACAGGAAGATTCTGTCTCTCATAATGCAGAGCCGGCGGCGCCCACCCCACGAAAGCTTACGTCGGCTTTGACAATGTCTATGCGCAGCTCTCCTGACCGTATGCTGGCAAATCAAAACGAACCGAGACCAGCGTCTGCGGCTATATCAACTGGATCGAATAGCCCGATGGAATGTCCAACTCCACGATCCCACAAGAGTGCGGCCGGGCTGCTGGGCACTTCTCAACCATCTCGCAAAGGCCTTTCCTTGGCCGACATAGATGCAGGGGACAGCAGCGACAGTAGTATGCCGTCATCTGCGATGGCAGGCGCTATGCGGACTGATTCCCCCTCCTCAGAACGAAGTTTTGATCGCAAGCGACGAAGCCTGATTCTTCCTGGACTGTCAAGTTCACCTCGACGGCAGCCCTCACCTGGTAGACCGTCCGCTCCACACTCACCTTTGAGGATGCCTAAGCCCCGCCACTCAAACGGCGCAGATAGCTTGCCATCGCCTATTGTGTCGCCTTCTACGTACGCAAGCGAAATTGCGCACAATTGCCAGCATCATCGTCGTCAGTCATCTGCAAACTCCTCAGATGTGACGAAACCGCCTCCCTCACCACGACTCCCGTCTGTTGGCCAGCAGCCTCGCCCTGCGCCGCCTTCTATTAAAGATTTTGAAATCATCAAGCCTATAAGTAAAGGTGCTTTTGGCAGTGTCTATTTATCGAAGAAGAAGTCTACTGGTGAATATTACGCTATCAAAGTCTTGAAGAAGGCAGATATGATCGCGAAGAATCAGGTCACCAATGTCAAAGCCGAACGCGCTATCATGATGTGGCAAGGTGAAAGTGATTTTGTTGCCAAGTTATACTGGACTTTTTCCAGCAAGGAGTATCTTTATTTAGTGATGGAATACTTGAACGGCGGTGACTGTGCTTCTCTTGTGAAGATTCTTGGTGGCATTCCAGAGGATTGGGCTAAGAAATACATCGCAGAGGTTGTACTTGGCGTCGAGCACCTCCACAATCGGGGCATTGTGCACCGTGATCTCAAGCCCGATAACCTGTTGATTGACCAAACTGGGCATCTAAAACTGACCGATTTCGGTTTATCTCGCATGGGTCTGGTTGGACGCCAGAAGAGAGTCCTCAAGAGTCCCAACGAGCCGGCTCCAGATCTACTCAAACAAGGGCCTTTCCCGCGTGCAATCTCCATTGCCTCGTCACGCTCTGCATCCTTCGATTTCCAAGCTGGCCCATCTCCCAGTTCTACGCCGCTGATTACTCCAGATAATGGAACTAGCGCCAGTCAACCTTCCTACTTCAGTCTCAACCAGACAAATTTCAGCCAGCCGGGACTCAGTCGCCAAAGCTCTAGACGAGCATCAGGTTACCGGAGCGATAGCGCAGGAAGTGACAGCTTAAATGGAATGTTCCGCACGTTCTCTCTCAACGATAATCACAATGAACCGACCGCGCCATCGCCAAGCATGCTCTCCAATAGCCTAGCGGAAGAAGAAGAAGCTCCAAGTGAGGTAGGCGATCCAAGCGAGTCGCCTCTACTTTACCCGTTGCAGCCCACTTTCAGCAATCCCGCCTTTCACAACACTCCTCCCCAGCAAAGCATGCTACCACCTGTGATGGCCCTTTTTGATCCTGAAGATTCTGATCGTCGCTTTGTCGGAACACCAGATTATTTAGCCCCAGAGACCATCAGTGGCGTTGGTCAAGACGAGATTAGTGATTGGTGGTCATTGGGCTGTATCATGTTCGAGTTTATCTTTGGGTATCCTCCTTTCAATGCTGCTACTCCTGATGAAGTATTTGAGAATATTTTACAAAGAAAGATCAACTGGCCTGAAGATCCAGAGGAATATACTACGCCCGAGGCACTTGATCTCATGAACAAACTCATGGCTATCAATCCCCGGGAGCGTATTGGTGCTAATGTCGACGAGAAGTATCCCAACGGTGGTGCGGAAATCCGCGCGCATCCGTGGTTCTCTGATGTCAACTGGGACACTCTCTTAGAGGACAAAGCCGAGTTTGTTCCCAATATCGAGAATCCTGAGGACACCGAGTACTTCGATGCCAGGGGCGCTACTCTAGCAGCCTTCGCTGAGGAGATGGAAGATGAGCCTTCACCACAGCCCTCTGCAACCGCGGCTACAGATCGTCCGCATGACGCTTTATTCAAGGTTCGCTCGCAGGTAAACTCCGTCAAACGCCCGTTGATGCCTCTCCATATTCCGCCTCATGTGCGCGATGCGCGTGATTCGCGAAGCCGAAGACTTAGTGAACCCTCACTGGCCGACGACTTTGGAAGCTTCAACTTCAAGAACCTGCCAATGCTAGAGAAGGCCAACAAGGATGTGATCCAGAAGATGCGCCAAGAGGCAATGCAAGCACAGCACCGACAACCGTCCACATCATCAGCTTCGCAAACGCCACTTACCGCTTCACAACCCGCTCTGGAAGGCAGCCCGCTCCCCATGTCGTTACAACGTACGTTGTCTCAGAATAAGGGGAACAATCGGCCATCCTCCCCTTCTAGTTTGAGCCAGGCAAATTCATCACCAAGCCGTCCTTCGCAGCCATCGTCTCCTTTACTGGTACAGTTTAGTACGGGGACTAACCATGAGAGGCGCAAGACCTCCGGGTCATCTTCTACGGCATCCCACCAGTCTAGTGGAACTTTCCAGCCATCCTCAGCCGAGCAAACCCGTATGCCTAATCTGCGGCTTGGCTCAGTGGCTTCTTCTCCTGTCAAATCTAGTCGTATGCCAGCTCCCTCGCCAGACAAAGTGCCCTCCAACCAGCGACAAGGAAGTGCCCCAGCTACCCGAGCCCGATCACAGACCATCGGCTCTCAAGATGGCACAGATCTAGTTTCTTTTCCAAAGGAGCCTTTCGTGCCGTCTCATCACAAACGCCGCAGCCAGTTGTTTGACATTTCTCCATCCTCGTCGGACAATGAAGATCCTCGAACTAAAGCTTTGCTCAAGGTTCAGCGACGCCGGCATAGCTCTCGACGCCTGTCACAGTTCAATATCCAAGATGGGCCATTCTTTCGTCCACTCGACGTCTTGATCTGCGAGGATCATCCGGTATCACGTCTCGTCATGGAGCGACTCTTCGAAAAGCTACGCTGTCGCACTATCACGGTTACGAATGGTGCTGAGGCTGTGCGCTATGCTCTCAGTGAAGTCCAGTTCGATATCATCATGACTGAGTTCAAGTTGCCGCAAGTGAACGGTGCAGACTTTGCACGAATGGTCCGTGAAACTCGAAGTCCGAATAGACATACGCCGATCATCGCCGTCACTGGGTACCTGAAGGACTTCCCAGAGACCCACAACTTCGATGCGCTCATTCAAAAGCCACCTACATTATCGAAGCTGACCGAGGCTCTTTGCAAATGGTGCATGTGGAAACCTCCTCCCAAGGATTATGTTCCTCCGCAAACAGCTCCAGTTCCAATGCAAAATGCACGCTCTAGCCAGCAGCCCACCGATGACAGCCCTAGCTCCGTTTCATCCGGCTTTGTTCCCAACCCTCCTAGCTCTTACCGAGGGTCCAGCCGTGACGACTCAGTCAGTAGCGTCTTCGGTGACATGGAAAACGTCAAATCGGACGATTTGCCGGTCATTATTAGTCGACATGACGATTGGGACCAGGGTCACGGAGGACTGGGTATTTCGGAGGATGCGCATCCTGGTAGCCCGGACCCGAAGGCAGTTCCTGTGCCACAACTCCTACATGCGGCCTCCGCGCCAGCATCTATGGACGCGACTGGTGGTTTGAGCCCTCGCAAGCAACGATCCAGCGAGGCAATTCGTGCAAAGCGAGAGTCGCTTGAGCGAAAGCAATATGAGGGTGCCGAATCTGGCGATGACGAAGATGAGGAACTTGGCAACTCTGCTCGCCGCAGTCCCCCTACTCGAAGCCGTCGCCCTGGCTCGAAGCTTGGAATCGAGATGATGCGGACTAATAGCCGCGGCAGTGTCGTGAGCGGAAGCGAAGAGCTCTTGAAGAAAGAAAGAGAGGCATTGCGTCGTCGCAGTGGAGACTATGCGGACTCCGACCTCGATGAAGGGCCGTTAGGGTCCCCGGCGAGTACGAGCCTTGAAGAGCGCTTCGAAGGCCTCAGCATCCCGGAGGAGTCGGAGACCGAATACCCTCTGAGTCCTGGACAGTCTCCCCAGAGCGATCATCCGTCGTCATTCAACAGCAGCCAACGTCGACCGTCTCTCACGCATTACGATACGGAACTCTACAATGCGCCTACTTCTCATCCATCCAGAACTCCGAAGATAGGACAGACGACGCCGCCATCTGATGCAATGCGTTCGGATCGAGGGCCCATCACTCCAGGAGTCCGAGGATCTGGTGATTCTCTATCTGCCGATGCTAGCTCTGGCTTGGACACCGATACGAGTCCTACTCCTGACTCGGAAGCCACACCGCGGCCAATTCACCGGTCTCCGAATCTCGACCCTGAAGAAACGCCTCGTCCACCTGATCGCCACCGCGCTGATCTCAATCAACAGCGATGAAACTGGGATGAGCTTCACTCATTCTGGCATTTCTCGGCACAAACATCCATCTTATCTACCCCTCTCCCACGAACATCTCGATATCTTCACATTTACCTTCTTTTCATGTAAACAATTTTCCTATGTGGCATTTGCTCCCTATCTGAAGGGCTGGCCCATTCCAACGTCCAACGGACATGTCACCATACGCGCTATTTCATTATTTTACGTTGTTATGCTAGGGACTTTTTGGAGCAGGGTGTTCCGGTTGATTCTTCTATCATTGCCATTCAATTATTCTACTTTGTCTCTGATTGTCTTGGTCCCGTCCTTGCTTCCCAGCCTCCAAGGAAACATAAGGGAACCTTTCATCTGGAATCCCTTTCTGTCCTCACAGCATCTCGCTTGATGCATGTCCATCTTTCTTCCTCTATGCATATCCAATTGAGGTGTATCGGTTTTCCAGTTGTATCCGACCTAGTGCATGTTTGCCTGTAGCCCGTACGAACCATGGAAACCCAACACAGACCCAAGAAATAAACATGAATTCTCGTATCGAAGAAGCTATGATATTGTCCATTCAGTCAACAACATCATTATATGGGTTGTCTCACTCTATGATGTAGGCGACTCGCGGCAAGGCCGTTTTACCGCGGCAGCCAGCTGCGTGGTCGGAAAATGGTAGCCCGTGTTACCTGCTCCGTATCGGGCTAAGCAACTAACCCCCTGAGAACTGGGGCACGAAATCAATAACCCCCCTACGCAGTAATGCTGAAAAACAAACTCAGAGTCTAAGCCACCCGCGCGATAACCCTGTTTTCACGCACCGCGCCTCTGTCTCGGCACGGCCGGAAATTCTAAAAATACGCGGGCCGAGACCGAGTCCCGGCACAACTATTTGTGCGAGTTCGTCCATCCTTTTAATATATGTGAAATATAAACCGTGCAAGGGGGGGGGGGAAGAAAAAGAGGGAAATGAGCGGGGCCCCTCTTAATGCCATTAACGATTGCGATAGGGAGATCTCCGGGGGCACTTGTGGCATGGTCCTTTGTATCTCCCAACACGACGGGTCAAGCTTGGCATCCTACCGGATGTTCGTGTATGCATAATATGCGTAAAGCGCGTACTTATGTCCTGGCATGGCGATCGGACCCATTTTTGGCCGTGCAGGCCGTTCTGAAAATCGCCGAGCGACTGGTCCAGCCTACGGGAGGGGCTCGATTTATGTGAAGTAGTGTTCGCGGACCACGTATGCGCAGGAGGAGTGGGGGGAACGTCACACGCGAAAAGCAGGCCGCACAGGATGCATGCATAAGCGTGATTTCTGGAGCCAGCCACTGGTTTGTTCTGATCAATTGGGCGTGTCCGATCGCTGGCGATCATGGTAGTGGCTTGCGGGGGCGTGAAGCGCAATTGTCTGAGTTTGTCGAGGAGTCGCCAATGGGGGTGTTGATAGACTTTGACGATGTCATGGATGGAGGCATTGGGAGCTCCGAATGGCCCGTCGCGAGAGACCCACTGCGTTGGTGCGTGTCCGGCATGATCTCACGACTGACAGACTGGCAAGACTGTCAGGACTGTCAGGACGACAACGGAGATAGTAAGAGCTCCGGATGGATAGAGGATAAGGGGCTGAACCAGATCTCATCAGGACAGGGGCTGTGGCGTGGTGGCGTTCCATGGCGGGAGCATGAAATATCAGGAAGGAGGAGGAGAGCAGTAACACCCCTTTTGCCTTCATCCGCCACTGGAGTGGAGTCGCCATGCGGTAGACAAAGTGCATTGGCTGCTTTCCCAATTTTGCCGGATTGTGTCCTCGCCCACTGCCACGTTCAGTCCATTAGGCCTACTATCGCATTGTACTGTACAGGTCCAGGTTGCAATATGGTACTTCCAATAGTCTCGTGCTAAGATCTCGATCCTGTACTTCCTGATCTCTGTGATCGTAGTGATCTCGGCCTGCGCTTTGAAGAGTCCAGACTGTCGACCCACACGGCCCACTTGGTCTCACTGCTGGCTCACGTAGCGATCGTCGCGTCTTTTCCCCCGTTCTTTTTTTTCAGTTCTTTCAATCGATCTTTCTTTGCTGGTCGACGTCAGTGACCGCGCGGTGACCTTTACACACTCGTTATACAACTCCTGGCGCTGCTCTTCCAAAAGATAATCAGTCTTGCCGTGCCTTACAGAATACATCACTCCCGGTGATCCGCGGAGGTTGGCTGCCAAATCTACATCCCTTCGCTCCACATTCCACGGCTGTCACACAATGTCTAGCCCCGTGGATGATAAGAGGACCTTCCACGTCCAGAACAGCCAGGGCGTGGAACACTCGCTATCGTCCGACGATGGAACCTTTATTCACGAAAGCTCGAGCGACTCTGCCAACAACAAATTGAGAGTCGATACTAATTGCCGCGATATGGATAATGACCGCGAGAGCACTATCCCAACGCCCTCTGCGCGTCGGGAGCAGGCCACTCGTTTAGAAGACGACCTGTTCCTGCTGCAGGCAGAGCGTGTGGTTTCGCGATCGACCCAGGGCCCCGAAGATGGCGACAACAATTCCATCAGTCGCACTCGATCCCGCCGTACCGAACGAGTCGACGAATTCGACGAAGCGACCAATCCTCTGCACGAACGAGCTGCTGCCTATACTCCCCCCGAAAAGCCAAATACCAAGCTTGCGGTATTTGTGAAGCGTGTCCATCAGTCTAGCTTTATTGTCCGCTATTTCACCTATATCGCTCCCCTGGTCGTCCTCCTCCTCGTCCCGCTGCTGGTCGGCGCTCTCGCCTTCCCCAATGTCAGTGTCGGAGGTGTTGAACTCATGTGGTTTTCTATCTGGCTCGAGATTGTCTGGTTGACTCTGTGGGCTGGCCGACTGGTCTCTAAGTTGATCCCTATGATTGCCGGTGTATTGGCTAGCATCTTTACCAACAACGCGAAGAAATGGCGCGACATGGCCAAGCAGCTCGAGATTCCTGCTGCGCTGTTCTTCTGGTGGCTCGGTGTGGAAATTTCCTTCTTGCCCACTATGAAGAACCACCACGTCAACGGTAACAAGGACACAAAGAGCTGGGAGAACACCGTCAACAAGCTCATCATTTGTGTCTTCGTGTTCACCATTCTGAACTTCATCGAGAAGATCCTTATCCAGCTGATTGCCATGAGCTTCCACATGCGTACCTACGCAGACCGCATTGAAATCAACAAGTTCCAGATCGGTAGCTTGACTAAATTATACACCTGGTCTCGCAGTCGCATTGAAGAAACTGATGAAGCTTTCGAGGAGAAGGACGAGGAAGAAGAACCAGAGGGCTCGAAAACTCCCATGCGCAACCTCAACAAGGCCCAGCGAATTGCTAAGGCTACCGTTAACAAAACTGCAAACAAGGTCAGCGATATCGCCGGCGCAGTTGCAGCCGATTTTACAGGCCGCGCTGCCCACAGCAGTACCGATCCCCACCAGGTCATTCTCACTTTACTGCGCTCAACCTCTGGTTGCCAGACTCTGGCTCGTCGTCTTTACCGTACCTTTGTTCGCGATGGTTTTGACACCGTCTTCTCCGGTGACCTGAAGGAAGCATTCAGCGATGGCGAGGAGGCCGAAGCTGCTTTTGCGATGTTTGACCGCGATATGAACGGTGACATCTCTATGGAAGAACTCGAATCTGTCTGTGTCGATATTGGTCGCGAACGCAAGTCTATTACTGCATCTTTGAAGGATCTTGACTCCGTTGTCAGCAAGCTTGACGATGTCTTCATGTTCTTCATCTGTGTTATTGTTCTGATTGTTTTCCTGTCTTTGATTTCGACCTCCGCTGCCGGAGTCTTGACTTCAGCCGGTTCCAGTATCCTTGCTCTTTCCTGGTTGTTCTCTGCCACTGCCCAGGAATTCTTGCAATCTGTGATCTTCGTCTTCGTCAAGCATCCCTTTGATGTTGGTGACCGTGTCACTATTTACGGCAACGCCGGTGATGCCGGTCTTGGTGATGACTACTTCGTCAAGGAAATTACCTTGTTGTACACTGAGTTCAAGAAGATGCAGGGTCATGTCGTCCAAGCCCCCAACAGCTACTTGAACGGTTTATTTATTCTGAACCAGCGCCGATCTGGTGCCCTTGCCGAAGCCATTCCCATTATCATCAAGTACGGCACAACCATTGAGCAGATTGATGGACTTCGTCAACGCCTTCTGGAGTTCGTCCGCAGTGAAAAGCGTGACTTCCAGATGAACATCCTGACTGAACTTCGCGCCGTCACCGAGAACTTCTCGCTCACTCTCAACGTTGTCTTCTTCTACAAGTCCAACTGGCAGAACGAGGGACTGCGTCTTCAACGCCGTAATAAGTTTATCTGTATGATGATGATCGCCCTGCAAGAGATTGGTATCGAGGGTCCTCGCATGAACCTGTCGGGTTACGGCGTCGACGTCCCGTTCCATGTGAGCTACAACAATGCCCCCATCACAGCTCCCACCCGCCCCGACACCGGCGACGACCACGAGAGTGTGAGTGTCCGTGTTGGCGAGGACTCCGGCAGCATCGCCGAGAACACCGGTTCAACAACCGGAAGCGTCGGACGCCAGCACTCGATTCTGCGCAAGGGAATGAACACCGCGAATGCTCGCGCTCGTGGTGCCTCCGTCTCTCGCAAGCACGTCGACTTCTCACTCGGTATGTCTGGAATTTCTTCCGGCGATGTGATGGGCGATATCTTCGATGACAACCCCACGAGCCGAATGAACTCCGTCCTGAATGCCGAGCGAGAGCGCGAAGCCCACGAACGCCGCATGCAGGAAATCGCCGAGGAAGAGGAAGAACGACGAAGCCGGACTTCGTCGTCTATGCGCCGCCGCGGCTCCTCAGCTATCCACTCCCCTCAGCCACCTCCACGCGACTCTGTTGAAGCTCCTAGCTTCCGCAGCGGTGGCTCGGCCAGCCAGCGGAATCGCTTCTTCCGCGCTCGTAACAGCACGAGTCGCACTCGCACCGATCTGGAGCAAGGCCGCCCAGGTTCGCCTCCACCACCTCCACCCGCTGCTTAACCCTAGGTTTATGACGATGCTTGATGTCTATCTACTGGGTGGCCGGTTTGATTCTTGAATATTGTTTTAGCGTATTCCCACAACTCCCTACATCTTTCATTCTAGATCTTCACCATCTCTTCACATTTCTTTTCTCGCACATAATATCGCTATCCACAGGACTGTCTTGCATGTTTTCGGTCTCTCCTTTCTGCCTCGGACAACCCCTGCACAATCTACAGATGATTCAAAAGCCTTGTATTGATCATGTGTCAAGTTTGCATGTATAATCAATTTTCTTCTGAAATATTCATGGCCTCAGTGGGGCAATCTGGCAATCATTATTCATTTCACTTTAGACTTGTAGAACAAAGTATAGTATTATTTAGACTTGTACTACTCCGTACCCCTAGCAGCGCCGTTTGTAGCACCTGCGTGTCTCAGAGTTGAAGGCATGTACCTCGCAAACTCCATGCACCTTGAGCTTGGATCCCGCGATTGGCCAAAGATCGCACCATTTAGGAAAGGTTCGACTGAAATTTAGGGACGCACTACATGCTGCCTCAGTCGCGTGAAAGGGGCTATGTTTACTCCGGCCACTAGAATAATTTTTAAAGCTCTGCAGTATCTAAAGAAGTGGCCACAGGAGCTCTCCAGCCCTAGGTTAAGGCAAACAGAGCTTATTTAACGCTCGGCCACCATGCCTACGCATATCGGCCGTGCATTCGGGTTTTCGCAGTAGAGGCTTAAGATATGAGATCCCCCGCATTCCCCTGATATTGAGCCACAGGCCTGATCCCAGAAAAACCCAATCCAATTCATCACAAGGGAGGAAAGTAAATGATTGCAGCTGTGTAGACCGGATCGATCGTTCTCTACGACGTAGAAGATCTCCAGACCGCCAGAAGCCCAGTCAGGGGCCAACGCCGCCATACACTATTGGGCCCCACTTCTTTTCCACTCGTTCTTGCCTTCTCCTCCACCTTTTCTCTCTCCATCGATTCCAGCTTTTTTGGCTCTCATCTTCTTCTTCAATTCATCCACATCCACCATGCGCGGAGAAGTATGCCCCTCGTCCCTGCCCACAGTGGCCGTACATGGCTCTGTTGACGGCTTCTCCCCCACCCGTTCCCCTCCCCTGAACCACACAACACGCTACCTCGGGTCCCATTGTTCTACGCCACGGACATCCAATGCCAATTGCGATCTTTGGCTAACATGTATACTGTCTAGATTTGCCATCTTCACATCGGCCAGGCTGGTGCCCAGCTCGGTAACGCTGCTTGGGAGCTGTACGTATACTTCACCGCTCCTCTTGCTGTCGCCGTTCGAACAAAGCGCTAAATATTGCCTTAGGTACCTCCTGGAGCACGGTTTGACCCCCGAGGGTCGCTACGACGAGAAGCTGGCCGCTGATGTTGGCGCTGGTGGCTCCTACGACACTTTCTTCACTGAGACTTCTGGCGGCAAATACGTTCCTCGCTCTGTCTTCGTTGACTTGGACCCTTCTGTATGCAATCCGATGTCGGGAGGAGTATAGTACACGGCTGACTGTTTACTTGACAGCCTATCGATGAGATCCGCACTGGAACCTACCGCCAGCTTTTCCACCCTGAGCAGTTGATCAGCGGCAAGGAGGATGCTGCTAACAACTGTATGATTTGTGTCTATACCTGAGTTTTTGTGAAATTGCTAACATGTCATAGATGCTCGTGGTCACTACACCGTCGGTAAGGAGCTTGTTGACGATGTCATGGACCGTGTTCGCCGTGTGATCGGTAAGTCAACAATTCTTGTGTCCGTGATCTATAGCTAATTGGACTAGACAACTGCTCTTGTCTCCAGGGTTTCTTGATCTTCCACTCATTCGGCGGTGGTACCGGATCTGGATTCGGTGCCTTGCTACTTGAGCGTCTTGCTGCTGAGTACGGCAAGAAGTCTAAGCTCGAGTTCTCCGTCTACCCATCTCCTCGCGTTTCCAACGCCGTTGTTGAGCCCTACAACGCCGTTCTGTCCACCCACAGCACCATTGAGAACTCCGACTGTACTTTCTTGGTTGACAACGAGGCTGTCTACGACATCTGCCGCCGCAACCTCGACATTCCCCGCCCTGGTTACGAGCACCTGAACCGTCTGATTGCTCAGGTTGTCAGCTCTATCACCTCAAGTCTGCGCTTCGACGGTGCTCTCAACGTCGACTTGAACGAGTTCCAGACCAACTTGGTCCCATACCCCCGTATCCACTACCCTCTTATCTCGTACGCCCCGGTTATCTCCTCCAACCGTAGCTCCCACGAGAGCTTCAAGGTTCAGGACCTTACCTTCCAGTGTATGTATTTGCTAAATCTTGCGGTATTTTGCGATCCATGCTAATTATTCCTAGGTGTTGAGCCCAACAACCAGATGGTGGTCTGTGACCCCCGAAACGGCAAGTACATGGCCGTCGCCCTTCTGTACCGCGGTGACGTTGTTCCTCGTGACTGCAACGGCGCTGTTGCTGCTCTCAAGGCCAAGGCCTCTTTCAACCTGGTCGAGTGGTGCCCTACTGGCTTCAAGCTGGGCATCAACTACCAGAAGCCCATGCGGGTTCCTGACACCGAGCTGGCTCCTGTCGACCGCTCCGTCAGCATGTTGTCCAACACCACTGCCATCGCCGAGGCCTGGGGTCGTCTTGACCACAAGTTCGACCTCATGTACTCCAAGCGTGCCTTCGTCCACTGGTACGTTGGTGAGGGTATGGAGGAGGGTGAATTCTCCGAGGCCCGTGAGGATCTGGCTGCTCTTGAGAAGGACTACGAGGAGGTCGCTGGTGACACTATTGAGGCTGAGGAGGAAGATCTCGAGTACTAGTTGGACTAATGTCCCGATCTTTGTTCTCGCACATACTGTGATTCTTCCTTCTGTCTGAATATATGCGTACCTTGTTGCGCTTCCCTTTGCGACACCCCCTATCGTTCGAGCTAGCTTCCCAGCGTTATTGACACCCCCCATTTATGTTCGACCAGATGTCGACATTCTTTATTCGATGATTTCAAAATCAATGACCCTTTTTATTCTCTTCTATAATAAATTCCTCTTGTAGTATTCCAAACCGTCTGAATAACGCCAAGTAATGCTTCCGATCTTCCAACCAATGCAATAGAACAAAAGAAATAGGCTGGAAACCTTATACCAAACAAGCTATTGAAGCGCTTCAAGATCAAGCTCCTGAAGCATCTTCAACGCATGCTCATAAGTCCACATCGTAACCGCACTCGCCGGGGCAGCCTTAAGCAAACTAACCGTCAACCCCCGATACAACCCCCGAACCCCCTGCGTCCGCAAAATCATCCTCAAAGTCCTTATAACACCTTTATACTCCGGTATATTCCTATGAACATACCTCGTCCTCGTCGGCCCCTGCACCTGCAACCTCTTCCTCACAAGATCAAGCGGAAACACCCCCGTTTTCGCTAACACACTCGCAAAAACACCCGCAGCCGCATCGCCAGTCCCAAACGGCAATGAATCGAGATGCGCCATTACAGGTCGAAACCCCTCGTACGCAGAGAAAAATAGTCCCATGTAGGGTACTATCTGCGCGACGGCAGCTGAGCAGCCGCGGAAGAATCCCGCTGCGCCTTCTTTCTGCGCGATCTCGAATATAGACGAGCGGAGGGAGCCGTAGATCTGGTCTGTGCCTTGGGCTGCGAAGCGGGTGCGGAGTAGATCGAGGGGGTAGGTTGTTGCTGTTGCGAAGCCGCCTGCGGCTGCGCCGGAGATAAATGATTCGGCGGGTTGGGGGAGACGGTAGGGGCCTAGTTGGGCGAGGAATTGCGTTGAGGAGCGGTATGCGGTGAATTGGATGGCGCCGTAGCAGACGTACATCATTTCCGCGGGGATGTTACCCTTCCACAGGCCCTGTAAGGGGTGTAAGTTAGTGGACTGAAGACATGCAGTTGTCGGAGTAGATATGGCTCACCTTGATACCTTCCTGACGGACGATATCCCGCATTGTGGCCACAGTGCCCTTGTATACAGGTCCATCGACGGAATGGTGTGAGGCCGGGTCGGAGAGAGAGTGAATCTGCAGCTGTAGGCGAATCTTGACGACGTCCAGCGGCGCAACGCAGAAGCGCGAGATCAGCCCGGCGATACCGCCGGCGAGGATAGTTTGGCGCTTTGTACCTTCATCTTTGAGATGATTTCCGCCGGCGGACATGGCTGGAGAGGAGGGTGGTGGGAGGGGTGAATTCTAGGACGAACCCATTGTGTCCTGTTTTATTTGTTGATTTTTTGTTCGAGGTATGTCCGTGGCAAATTCGAGGATCGGAATGAAGCGGCTTATGTAAATTGGTGCCTCAGGCGGAAGATTGGAAACTCAAAGCGTCGCGAGGAATTGCACGGGATTCCATGGTTTTTATATCGAACGAGGTTGTTTCATGGTTGATTGATGGGTGGGAGGATATAGTACAGGAAGTATAGTGACAGGCAGTGGGCGAGTCCGGAGACGCCAGTCGCGAAACGACCCTTGTTTCCGCCCGATGCAGCAGTAGACCTCGGCTCCCCACACGCGCTCTTACCTGAAGCTCCCTCGTCATCCTCTCACCAATCTTGAGACCATACCAATTCCGATGCGGTCACTTTCTGGTATTTCTAGCCTTTGTCGAGGCCAGAGTGCCCGGCTCGGGTTCCTTCCCCGGACTGGAGCACGGCTGCTTTCCACTGGTGTTGGAAGTAGTGAACCTGTGCCTACGCAACACGAGGGTCAGCATCAAGATGCCCCGGATCTTCCGAGTCAGCAGATACCCCCTACGCAACATGTTCAAGACCTTCCAATTCGGAAGATAATGTCTACGCATGAGAAACAGCATAAACATGTTCTGGATCTTCCCATTCGGAAGACGGCGCAAGCCTTGGATGGTGAAGGGCAAATTCATGTGACGATGAGCGAGCATTTCGTGACTTTTGAACCCAGCTGGACAAGGCTGTTTACGCGGTCTTACTTCTACCTCCGCGATCTCTGCCAATGTCCTATCTGCAAAGATCCTCATTCGAAACAGCGAAATTTTCGCACTACCCACATACCGAAAGACATCAAGCCGAAGGATTTCCAAATTGATGGAATCAACCTACACATTACATGGAGTGATGACCATGTATCACAGTGGGATCTGAATTATCTTATAAACCCTCACCCAAAAACGAAGGCGCCTGTACCTAGCACATGGGGCGGGAAGAGGATGGCTAGACAGCAGCACTGGGTCTCGTTTGATGAATACATTGGAGACGACCTGAAATTTGCCCGTGCAATGCACTCTCTGCAGTATCTGGGGCTCATATTCGTCAAGGATATACCAGATTCTCGTGAGATGGTCGAGAAGATCGCAACCCGCATGGGTCCTTTACGATATACCTTCTATGGCAAGACATGGGACGTACGCACCGTTCCCGAGGCAGCAAATGTGGCCTACACCAACCAATTCCTTGGCTTCCACATGGATCTCATGTACATGGACATGCCTCCTGGATACCAACTACTGCACTGTTTAGAAAACTCATGCGATGGGGGCGAATCATTATTCTCAGACACATTCCATGCCGTCGAACTATTGCAGCAACGCAGCCCATCGGATCATAAGAAACTAGCTGATCTCAAATTGAGCTATGAGTACAATCATGACAGCGCTCAGTACTTCCAACATCGGCCCGTGCTCGAGAAGTCGAAACTTTCATCAGACCAATTTGAGTTCGTCAATTACTCGCCTCCATTCCAGGGTCCTCTGCCACAACTCACAGACCCAAAGTCACTGAAATCATTGAAAATGTTCGAAAACATACTGGAGAGCGAGGCGTCGATCTTTGAACTCAAATTGAAACCGGGTGAATGTGTGATCTTCAATAATCGACGTGTGGCTCATGCCCGCCGTCAATTCAATACAGCAACCGGCTCAAGGTGGCTGGCTGGTGCATATGTTGACACGGATGCTCTGCGTTCATGCTTTGCTGTCAACAAAGCCAAGTATCCTGATTCCTTGGGCAGACATGCAGGTGACGAGGGGAAGGAAGTGCCGAATTGAGATTGCCATTACAGTATCCAGATGATCTATAGAGGAGCTTAATTTATCGAGATTCACTGGTAGCCTCTTGATTAAGCCCTCAAATCATAGACTTATGTCTGACTTGTACTTTGCAGCTACCTAGATCCATCGCATAATTTCCCAGTCACATCGTACATCGTCACACGATTCGGAAATGTTAGACAAGTTTGTAATCACGCGAAACAGGTGACTCCCTAACTATTTCCACGAGAGCAGTGGTGATTCACGAATCAGAACCCTGAGATAATCGAATTGAATTCGCTTCTCCAGCGCAAATCTATGGAAGTACATGCAGCACTGAAGAATTCTGTAGCTGACGGCTACCAACATTTTAAATTCCATAATTTCCGAATGACTTTTGTACTGTAGGTATCTACATCAAGGAACATAGAGCTAGATTGCCCACAGACATTATTTATTATTGATCATTGCTCTTAGCCCTGAGCGGAAGCACTGATCAGTTCATGCAGATAGTTAGGGTTCTCGGTGAGCGATTCGCGAATCTAACACATCAATTAGCAACTTCTTCAATATATAAGTATCCAGAGATGACTCACAATATCCAAACCACCCTCCAGATTACCATTAGCCCACAATTGAGGATAAGTAGGCCACTCAGCAATCTCCTTCAGACGCTGTCTAACATCCTCATCCGCCAGAATGTTGAAGAACCCGTATCGAACACGCTGTTCACGCAGAATACCAACAAGCTGCCGACTGAACCCACACTGAGGCTCACTAGGTGTACCCTTCATGAACAACATGATCGGAGCCGCCTTAACCAAGTTCTTGATCCTCTCATCCAGATCCTCCGCAGACTCAGCAGCCACAGGTGCAGCGTTAGCAGCCGCAGGGTTCGCCGCAACAACAGGCGACTGCGTAGCGACAGCGGGGCCATTCTCGCGCGGCGCAGCAGAAAGCGCCGGGGGAATCTGGGAAGCATTGGCGGGAGCGGCCGCGCCGCTTGCATAGCGCTCGATCGCATTGCGGACCTTGATGGCGTCGCTTCCACCAATGGGCTCCAGAACCTGTCCGCCGCGCACACAGACGGTGTGAGGCACGGATGTCACTTCGTAATCCTCTGAGATATCTGGTAGTTCCTCAGCGTTGATGCTGACAAATGAGATGGACGGCGGGGTTGTGGCGGGGTATTGCTGTGCGAGTGCGGAGAGGACGGCGCGCATCTGTGTGCAGGGAGCGGCCCATGGCGCGTAGAAGTAGACGACGAGCAGCGCGGATGGAGGGAGGGAGTTGAGGTGGGCGGCGAAGTCGGCCTCAGTGGTGATTTCGGTGAGCGCCGACATGGTCGTGAGGGGTGAGTGAATGTCGCGAGAGACGATCTGGGAGGTTATGCGGAGAGGTGGGAGCTAAATCGAATTGGCGGACAATTAGAAGGGACTTTATGGTCACAGGTAGTCCGCTTGTTGCGATGATGTCGCGAGGACTGGAATGTGCACGAGATTAGAAAGCGCACGCTCTATAGAAAGAGGATGAATGGCGTGCGAGCCCGAAATTTGCCGCTTATCAGATCGTGCCGGAACGGTCAGTTTACCGTAAATTACTCTCCGCCTGCTTATCGGGCTTATCGTCATGTGACAGCTCCTTTGAATTTCTCGATGAAAGCCCGCCAGCTTTCCTGCAGCTAAAGATGGCGACCGATACCAAGCGGAAGCGCGAAGACGACCATGACGACCAGAATATCAACGGAAGCGCGGGCGCTCTAGATGCGAAATCTCAGCCGAAAGATGTTGATTCCCCAGTGACCAACGACGAGGGCAAAGCAATGCCTACCAGATACCCCAAGAAGAAACGTATCGACGGAGAAAGGACGAAATACCCGGAACTGACCTACGTGTCTGGAAAGGTCGACCCCAGTGTACGGATTGCCGATCTTCAATCTTTGTTGCTGTACTGCTTTTCAGATGGAATAGCTCCGCAATGGATCTCCGTCAAGCACGCCGGACATATGCGCAAAGCTGTTGTGCTCATGGTACCTGGACTGGAGATGGATATGTTCAATGGAAGAATTCCCCTAGAGCCACCTTCAGCTACTGAGACCGATCCCAATTCATCGTCCGTCAAGCCGCAAGAAGACGAAGTTAGCCCAGAAGAAAGGAAAGCCGCCGATTTTGAAAGGTGGATGAAAGGCTTGCCATTGGAGGATACTTCTGGGCGATTTAGTCCGAGACCTCTCGAGTCGGAGAATTTGCCTGGATGCATGCGTCCATTGGCTCAGATCTTCAAACATGTCTGGCCCATCAAAGCTCCTGGGGATAATAAGTTCAACAAAGTGCATTCTCCTCTCCAAGCCTTCTTGTTGACCCCGCTGCCCAAGCAAAAGGAGAAGCCCCAAGGGAAGGGACCAAGACCTGCACGGGTGGACAAGAACTTTGCCGCAAAGCGCACGCCTATAACGGCGTTTATCAGCACACAAGACCAGCTTCGCGAAAACGATTACATCCTCCATCCAGCCTTCTTCACGTCCGACGCCGAAAGATCCGAAGAACTAGAGATTCGCCAGCGAAATAACCAGACCGAGATAGATGGGTGGGTTGATACTCTCGTTCCGAGCTTGGAAGCCGGCGATGTACCAGAATCAGAGATTGAGAGTGGCAGCATGACTTCTGGCCGAGATGTGCTCGCGCTAGACTGCGAAATGTGTCTCACTGAAGGAGGCCAGTCGGAATTGACCAGGATCAGCATCATGAACTGGGATGGTGAGGTAGTGATGGATGAACTTGTCCAGCCACCCCGACCCGTCACCGACTATCTTACCCGCTATTCTGGTATTACGAAAGAGCTCCTTGACCCAGTCACAACTACATTGCAAGATATCCAGCAAAAATTGCTCTCTCTCATCACGCCTCGCACAATTCTCGTCGGCCATTCCCTTAATTCGGACTTGGTCGCTTTGAAAATGACTCACCCTTTCATCGTGGACACTGGTGTCATTTACCCTCACCCGCGAGGCCCTCCATTGAAGTCTAGTCTAAGGTGGCTTACCCAAAAATATCTCAATCGGGAGATTCAAAAGAACTCCGAGGGCCACGACTCCGTTGAAGATGCTCGCGCCGTCCTAGAACTCGTGAAGCAAAAATGCGAAAAGGGATTGCAGTGGGGTACAAGCGATGCTTCCAACGAGAGCATTTTCCACCGCCTGGCAAGGAACAACGGTCCCAACAAAAGCTCAAGGGAAAATGGATGCACTGGCGCTGTTGTGGATTGGGGAAACCCGGAGCGCGGGTTTGGAGCTCAAGCTACTGCTGCAGTCGGGTGCGCAGATGACGAGACTGTGGCTCAAGGAGTGTCAAGCACAATCAATGGCGATGATTCAAACCCCGCGATTCCAGAAAACGGCGTCGACGTTACCTGGGCGCGTCTCCGAAACCTTGAACAGTTTCGCGGATGGTGTACTCGCTTTCCCGACGCAAGCAACGCAAACAATGCTAAAGAAATCACCCCATCAGAAGACGTGAACCAGGACGGACCCCCATCATATGATTCCGCTCTCACGGATACGGTATCTCAGACCGTGTCCCACATCTCAAAGATCTATGAATCGCTTCCACCAAGCACATTATTCATCGTTTACTCTGGCACAGGCGACCCACGTGAAGTGAGCCGCTTGCAGGCAATGCACAAAAAATACCGCTCAGAATTTCAATCTGGCACCCCTTGGGATCAGCTCTCCGTTAAATGGACAGATACTGAGCAACAAGCGCTCGCAAAAGCCTGTGAAAAAGCCCGCCAAGGATGCGGCTTCATGACTGTTAAAGCCCCAGCGATCAATTGAGCATGATCTTAACATAATAAATTTTACATTACAAGAGGTCCATGAATTATCCATAGTTTTACAGGGTCTGCGTCAACCTTGAATCGAAATGTATCATATTCATAAAGCACAACTTTACGTACCATAGATTCTAGCTCCTTTTCACTAGTTTTATTTGAAGATAAACCCCATGTGTTCCCTCATCTCTCTTGTGATGGTATACTGCGTCAGGGAGGGAAGTACATTAGGGCGGCCGTTTTGCCTACTTTCGGAACGGACATTGCGATCTCCGAATCCAACAAGCAACCCTGAAGTGGAGCAAATACTCATAACAAGCTTTCATCCCCGCAATTTGCAGCCTCGCATTTTCTGGGCATTACTACTCAGGCTTGACATAGGCAATGTTATAGTACTCAAGGATTCCGGGCCTTGATATAGAGCATCCCTGCACAGGAACCAATATACTATGCGCGAACCCTGCATTTTCTCCGACATCCATATCTATACCTTTACTGGACTGCGAGAATTTCGGTCCAACTAAATTCCACGATGTAACACTATATTCCACAACGCTTCATCAATAACCGGAAGTTAGTCACGCGATCAGACTGATCAACGTTTGAACTTCCAAAGGAAGGATAACCGAGGGGTTCTATCATCAAACTAAGCTATTTCAAGCAACTAAGCTATCGCTAAAACTTATGAGCACAGATGTATCAAATTTGGGGTGCCCATGGGGAACTGAAGATCTTCTGCTCCCGCAAACTGACTGGCCAGGAGAGTCGCCTGAGCGATCTCTTATATTGAATCGGCATCTGCATAATCTCAAGTCAATAACCGAATGCTCTTGGAAGTTCTTCTGATTGAATGAGCGGCAATTGAATACTCTGAGATGAAATAGAATGATGCAACTCTAGCAGGTGTCGAGGCGGTGGAGAATTGTACAACCTTACACGTGTGGAATTGAGTCTGCCCAGTGCTGAAATTATATTTAGGGAAAGACTACACCCAGGGGGCTCTTGTCATTTCACCTTTGAAAAAACTTACTCTAGACTGGGAAGTGTTCTTCAGCATGAAACTTTGGTCTCTTGCCCTGTGGGCAACATCTGTGGCATCTTACGTCGTCACCAAAGACTCCACATGTACTCTGTATCCCGAGTCTCTTAACAATAATGGAGATGCATTGGATGACGCCCCATCAATTCACGAGGCTTTCGAGAAATGTGGAAACGATGGAACCGTTATATTTTCCAAGAACACCTTCCACGTGAACTCTGTGCTCAACACGACCAATCTGCAGAATTGTGACGTTAAGCTGCGCGGAGAACTCCAATTTTCAACTGATATTGACTACTGGCGCTCCCATTCTTACAACGTGGTCCTACAAAACCAATCGACCGCGTGGTTGTTTGGCGGAACCAATGTCACTCTCCGTGGAGAAGAAGGTGGATTCTATAATGGTCAGGGTCAGGCTTGGTACACTGAGAACCGGAACGGTGCAAATCAACCTGGACGGCCAATCAGTATCACTTTCTATAATTCGACAAATCTTCTTGCTGACGGACTCACCATAATCCAGCCCCAGTTCTGGGCAACTTTTGTGTGGGCTAGCAAAAACGTTTCGATCACGAATTTCTTTGTCAACGCAACCAGTGATAATCAATGGGATACAACAAATACGGATGGATATGACTCTTGGAACAGTGATATGCTCCTGGTTGAGAATGCAACTATCACTAATGGCGACGACTGCGTTGCAGCGAAAGGAAATACTACAAACTTGCTTGTCAAGAACGTGACATGTCACCAATCCAATGGTATGACTATTGGGTCCATTGGACAGTACCCCGACATGCCGGATTACAACATCAACATCACGTTCGAGGATATCAAGTGCCTTGGCTGTGGAGATGGCGCTTACATCAAGACATGGCAAGGTGTCTCTGTATCCGATGATTCGAACGGCGACGTGGGCGGCGGAGGAAGCGGGTTAGTGAAAAATGTCACTTTCAAGAACTTCCAGATGGAGAACGTCAGCCTCCCTATTCTGGTCTCACAGTGCATCTATTCTGAAGCGAGCAATAAAAGCTGCGACACGTCTAGATTGGCCATTGAAGATGTGACATGGTCGAACATCAAGGGAACCACTCGGTACAATATTGCATCGTCAATCTATTGCTCAGCGCAAAATCCTTGCCCAGGAATGAAGTTTGAGAATGTGGATCTGAGGAGCATCAACAGCACCCTTGGTCTACCCAACTACGGCACCGATGTTCAGTATGAGGTCTTCCAATGCGGCAACATCGTCGGTCAAGAGGACTCGGGAATCCCTTGCAATCACGTTGCGCCTAGCAACTTCAGCCAGGGCGTCTCTTCAAATGTGAACTTTTGAGATGAGGATATTAGATGATCGAGTTGATCAAGTTGTCAGCAAGAGCATTACATACATATTGCCCAATGCCAAGTTATGCAGTAGCTCAAAATCAGATAGCAAAATTGATATACACGATGATTTTATGAAGTTTCCAATTCAAGATACCATGATCTGGGAAACGAAGACTTGTAGAGAATACCGGGATGTATTCGAAAAAAGAAGACTATTGCGTTTGATCTGCAGCTATGATATGCTCTTCAAAATAGATTACCAAAGAGTCTCGGTTTGTCGGATTTACAAAGTCCTGTGATTCAATGATTGGTGGAAATAGTATATGGGCGGATGCGCATTAATAATTCAGGCTTCGCGCGCCGCGTCTGTCCGAAGCCCCGATATGCGATCGCTGTATAGTCGCAAAATACGGCTTTAGCGGGTTTTGGGGCCAATGAGTACATTTTTCAACTACCTCCGAGTTCACAACACCAAATTGGGCTACCCGATGAACATTATTGTCTATTTTACGCAAAACTCAGTAACATTCGATCACGGGCTCGGCTTTTGTGTGTGGTGATGTTCACCCATAACATAAGAGAAGATGTTTACTTAAAGACGCCTCACTGCTACTGAAATCGAAGTCCGCATCACTATATTCCTTCCATCAGAGAATATTGTATAAAATCATACCTCCAAATATGGCCAATCAAGCTTCCTTGATTCTCGAAAAGCATGCGCCCGTTGTCTTGAAAGAAGTTGACATACCGGTACCCGGTAACGACGAGGTGCTGGTCAAAGTCGAAGTCATTGGGTTTAATCCGATCGAGTCAAAAAACCAGAAGTAAGTTGAAAGTAGCTTTCCCCAGGCTTGAGTTGGACATTAATCTAGATTCCACAGATTCGAGCTTCACCCAATGCCTTATCCGAACAATCTCGGAGTCTCCTTCGCAGGGTCGGTCCATGCAGTGGGACCCAACGTAACTGCCGTGCAAGTTGGAGACCGTCTTGCTGTTCTCAGAAGCAGTCAAAAAGGAGCTGATCCAAATTTTGGCTCATTCCAGAAATACGCATTGGCCGAAGTTGAATATACGGCTAAGCTCCTGCCTGACACTTCCTATGAGGCTGGGGCGGCAACTATACTCAACCTTGCGACAGTTGTATCTGTATTGTCGATTCATCTTGGCCTCGGCCGTCCGTCTCTTACTGGTCCGGCTAAGCCAAATGGTAAGAGTGTCCTGATTTATGGTGGATCAAGCTCCAGTGGCGGCCTTGCTATTAGCTACGCCATTGCGGCTGGCTACAAGGTGGTTACGACTTCATCGCCACGCAATAGGGAGTATGTTCAGTCCCTTGGCCCGGACTACATCATTGACCACACAGCTTCCGCCGACGTCATTTCGGAAGAGATTCGTCGTCAGGGCCCTTACGACCACATTTGTGACACTATTGGACTGCCACCAGTGACCGATGTGATCGTGCCGTACCTAGCCTCGTTGGGCGGGGGAACTTACAACTCTTTGATTCCATCTCTCCCATTCGAGAAGCCTATCCCAGACAATGTCCATCGTCGATTTGCGTCTTATGGGCATGACTTTGAAGCGAAAGAGAATCATGAAATTGGACGCTGGTTCTTTGAAGAATTTTTGTCTAAAGGCCTGGAGAGTGGCTTGATTATGCCTACACGCCATCACGTCGTTGAAGGAGGTCTGGAGAATGTACAGAACGCACTTGATCTTATGCATAAGGGCGGTGTTAGTGGCCACAAATTGATCATGTACCCCTGAAAGAAGAGTCAATAGTGTGTGGTTCAGCGTCCTGGGAGGGGAACCTGTCTTTTCAGTAGCGGTGAAGCAATACAAAAGGTATTCATTCTTGGAAGGCATTTAGTGCGAATAAAGCACGTTGTTCATGAGATTCGGGGCCGCGTATTCATAAACGGTCGCTTCGGATTCCTAGTGTTCTATCATACGAGCGTCATGTTCGAATGAATTTAAATCGCACCCGAGGCCCGCTACTCCACAAATTTAATATTTCCAGAATTTGGATAGTGCTGCATGTTTTTTCTAATGTCAAAAGAAAAAGCTCGCTTGCGAGAGTTCTGATGGCCTCCTTGCCCCGACATCTGTTCGGTTCATAAGCCTCAACGCACACACGGCTATCTGTGTTCTCCAATAACTAAGGGAGAAAATGAACATCTTTAGTTGGTCAAAGAACAGTAGTAATTGATGATTCACAGTTAATCAAGATGTGAATACACACAGATCCTGTGTACGATTTGACAACATACCCACGGGGCAACAGCGCGGGGAAGAGGTTGGGAGAATATGCCGATTACGCGTTCTAGCACTATGGTCCATAAGCTGTGCAATGTCCAGCTGCTAGGCACTTTGAAAATTTTTAATCGGACCATGAGATCTGCAATGTAGAGATTTTGACGTTCGGTCGTCATCATTACTATGTCTCGACCTATCGAACCCTAGAGCTGGACCTCCGACGCTTATATAGGCAAAATCATTCGGTGGTCAAATGCTCCCTGATCAAGTATTCTGACCTTTGGTTTTCCTGACGTATCCGCCTCTCATATACCCAGAAGATCTTGATATACAGCTATCTTCTTTTTGAACTCAGTTCTGACATTGCCACAATGGTACTGCTGCTCAGAAAAGCCAAATTCAAAACCACATGTACACCTGGCTTCAAAGACTGGTACTTTTATACATCCGGAAAATTTATCTACGACGACAGGGAGTTTCCTAGAAAGTGTCTGGAAGACTTTTTTATTGCCGAGAGCAACCTGCGTGAAGTACTGCAGCGCGAGGAAACATTACAGCACTATATCAGATATGGGAGGGAAAAAACAGCAACCGAATCTACAGCGGATCTGTTTGAAAAGCCCACCGAGGAATTTGATTCACAGTCACAGTTACAGGATATTCGGTTGGAAGTCTTCCATGCTGATCGTCAGCTGTATGAGGCAGAATACAAGCTACCCTTTCATATGAAGACCTGCTATGATAAACTCAGAAGCGATCCCATATGGTATATGCGAAAAGAGATGGTACATGGCTGCATGGAAAATAACGGTTGTTGTAGCCGAGGTTGTGGATGCTGTCAGAAAAGAAGTGAGTCGAGAAAATTGAAAGCTAGCGGTCATTGTACCCTAGAGTGCCAGTGTTGTGCTATATGGCGAGGGTTCGAAATATCGAAAGAACAGAAGAAAGAACTCAAACGAAAATTCATCCAGATGCTCAGACATGAGCGTTACGAATTTCTCATGACTTTGACATGTGGCTTCTTTGCCAACCTATGATCAACAAGTGATTCCTGGTACTATAGACGTGGCTTCCAGTTTCTGTCTGATACTAGATTAGCTTATATCTGCGACTACCTTTAGCTGAATATGACCCCCTGGTAGTCTAAGAATATTTTGATCTTGCTTCTGGCCTGTCTTATATCCCTCTCGTTCAGAATCCACAGTGGGGATTCACGGCACTTCTACGGTTCTGTTCCGCCAACCAGCTATATGCAATTATATTACTCCGTAGACAACCTTGGAATGTAAAATCTGCCATCAATACAGACAAAATGACTTTGGGACAAGCGATGTAGCACCGAGCACGACATAAAGCTGCTTGCCTTAAACAGAAACCTATTTCCTCGTTGAACCTCCAGTCAGTACCTCACCCGCAAGATCGTCCAATGAGCGACATTCTCGCAGCCTCCGCACCAGCTTCATTTTAATCCAAAATGTTGGATTTCGGCAGGAGGGAAACATCAAATGATATGCTTTAATTAAAGTTTCATCTTTCATTTTAGGTCACCGAAGGTGGCTCCTGATTATTGACCAGACAAACAAAATCACCGGGTTTCGGAAGTGGCGGAGCATCAATACGACAGTCATTAATTGTTCTTTGAAGGCATCCCGTGTGGGGAGAGCACGTCATTTATCGAATCCTAGGCGGCGTATTTACAAACAAGATATTATCGCGGTAAATGAGCAGTGTACCAATCAGAAT
>JAOYNU010000001.1:1243677-1254388 GCA_026745395.1 Tympanopsis confertula | reverse complement strand
TCCCCCTTTCACACACACTACCGTTACAATGGGTGCTCCCGGTACTTTCCTCTTCACCTCCGAGTCCGTCGGTGAGGGTCACCCCGACAAGATTGCGTATGTCTGACCCTGCCCCTCTGGCCAACCCCTCAGGCCTTCCCGCAAAAAAAATTAAGGGGATCAAATGTTCAATGCTAATCTTCTGTGCTTGTGCTATAGTGACCAGGTCTCTGACGCTATCCTCGATGCGTGCTTGGCTGAGGACCCTCTCTCCAAGGTTGCTTGTGAGACTGCCACCAAGACCGGTAAGTTGCTGACTAGCCCCCAACAAGCTCAACAGACCCAATTCTGACAGCTCACCTGCAGGTATGATCATGGTCTTCGGTGAGATCACCACCAAGGCTCAGCTGGACTACCAGAAGGTCATCCGTGGCGCTATCAAGGACATCGGCTACGATGCTTCCGAGAAGGGTTTCGACTACAAGACCTGCAACGTCCTCGTTGCCATTGAGCAGCAGTCCCCTGACATTGCTCAGGGTCTCCACTACGAGGAGGCTCTTGAGAAGCTTGGTGCTGGTGACCAGGGTATCATGTTCGGATATGCCACCGACGAGACCCCTGAGCTCCTCCCCCTTACCCTCCTCCTCTCTCACAAGCTCAACGCTGCCATGAAGGCTGCTCGTCTCGATGGCTCCATCCCCTGGTTGCTTCCTGACACCAAGACCCAGGTCACCATTGAGTACGCCCACGACAACGGTGCCGTCAAGCCCCTGCGTGTCGACACCGTCGTCATCTCCGCTCAGCACGCTGACTCCGTCTCCACTGAGGAGCTCCGTGAGGTCCTCAAGGAGAAGGTTGTCAAGGGTGTTATCCCCGCCAACCTCCTCGATGACAAGACTGTCTACCACATGCAGCCCTCTGGCCGCTTCGTCATCGGTGGTCCCCAGGGTGACGCCGGTCTGACCGGCCGTAAGATCATCGTCGACACCTACGGTGGTTGGGGTGCTCACGGTGGTGGTGCTTTCTCCGGAAAGGACTACTCCAAGGTCGACCGTTCCGCTGCCTACGTTGCCCGCTGGATCGCCAAGTCCCTGGTCAACGCCAAGCTCGCTCGTCGTGCCCTTGTCCAGCTCTCCTACGCCATTGGTGTCGCTGAGCCCCTCTCCATCTTCGTCGAGACCTACGGTACCTCTGACAAGACCTCTGACGAGCTTGTCCAGATCATCCGCAACAACTTCGATCTGCGCCCCGGTGTGATCGTCAAGGCTCTTGACCTGGCTAAGCCCATCTACGCCCAGACCGCCAAGAACGGTCACTTCACCAACCAGAGCTTCTCTTGGGAGCACCCCAAGGAGCTCCAGCTCTAAGCAGCTCGCTTCTGACAAATTTTTGACGAATGTGATGAGTCCGCTTTGTTTTCAACAACTCAAAGCACGTGCATAGACTTTACGAAAATCTACAAAAACCTTCAAAGTTTGGCTTCTCATCCGAGGGCTGATCTTTCTGTTTAATTATCTGCATGGTCGCCTGCACAGAGCCGGGGCCTTTTCGGCGAAGACAAAATTCAACATGATACCACTTTCACTGGGATGGGTTTATTGGCGTTAGCGGCAGCGAAATCTTCAACACTAATCTTATACATCCATATCTCGTTTCCTCGGGTTTTGTTGGGTGGCAGGTATTTTGATACTTGCTACTCATGAGACATTGGGCGATAACGGACTCGGAGGCAGTGATCGATACTACTAACCTATCGATCATCCTTCGGGATTAACGGGTCAGCTAATCTAAACATTAGCAATAGAATAATGACAAAAACATTTCAACGATCCCAATCAATTTCTCTGTAAAATTTAGTTGCAAAATTAGAACAAGTAGGATGTAGGATGGATGGCGCTATGTTGGAAGGCGGACAGCATGAAGTCCACGCAAAGCGGGGAACGCGCTGCAGGGGTCGCGACGCGTGTTTCCGAACTTTCCAATGTAAAAGCAACCCGGAATACTGCATATTGCAAAACGCAACAACACTCACGAATTTGCATCAGCGTTTTGATTTTCCGTCTTGACCTTTTTGATTTCGGTTTCCGGTCGGCAATACTAGCATAATGCCCAGATCTTTTTGAACGCGACCATGACCGCGCGTACAATGCCCAGCGTCCTTGACCCCCTCAGCTCATCAATGCTGAACAAACTGCACGAGGTCCAACCCCCCTCTAAAAAGCGCAAGATCGGACAAGAGAGTATTGCTGGACAATGTTCTCCTACTTCTATTGTAATAAGGGTATGCTGCCACGCGAGCGCAGGCAAACGGGCTTCCGTCTCTCGACCAGACCGGTAACTAACGCACTTGTCTTAGGCGCCTGCTGCCTCCTTATCAGATGAACCACTTATTTTAAATCCGATAACGACACTCCCTCGATCGCGGCTACCATTGTCATGGCTCGAAGATGCGTCCTGGGCGCATTCGGACGCGCAGCCTGGTGGCTTGTTCATGGTGGACATGCCCTCGCTTGAAGCTGACCTGGCTGCATGTACTGAACCTACGGTCCTAGCTGTGCGCCTGGTTGCTGATGGCGGGATATACGTTGTTGAGAGGGTCAAACGAGGGATGTACTCCCTCAGTCGACTCGCGAGATGGGTGCATGAAGGCGATGTGGTAGTTGCTGTGAAGGGGTGGGAAGGGAACCAGACGCTCGACACCAAGATCAATGTCCCAGAAGATCCTCATTTCGAGGCTGATGCGTCGAATTGGTGGCAGGCTGCCCAGATTGAGGAACCGCCTTCTGATCTAGGCCTGGGAGAAGAACTTGCAGGGCTACAAGTGGATGTTATGTTCGAGGATCCGGAGGTAGATACAGGAAGTGGAGATCAATCTTTTGTTGATGTCCTTGAGTATCGCAGCCAGTCGCTTGCTCCTGCTTCTAAGAGCTTTGGTGGCGCGGAGGCTAGCTTTACGCAGTTTGATTCGCAGGCTACCGTCTTTATGGATGCTATGGATGTTGATCCCATCGCTGAGTCTCAAGGGTTGGACGCGAGGCAATCACCTGAAGAGCTGCTAAGTGGAATGCGAGACCAATATCTGCAGGCCCTTTATGTATCAAAGGTAATGGAGTATGCTCCTTTAATCACTTCGCTTGGTACTGACTTGTACATCCTAGACATCTGTGGCTTATTTTGCAAAAGGCCCACTCACACGCTGCCGCAACGCATTTCAACCTACAAATGAACAGCCGAGATCGCCTACTGATCTTATAGAGTACTACCGTGAGGCAATTCTGGCAGCAAAGAAGATGGACATCAAGTACCGAGAGACTTTGCCAGTTGTTGTCCGCGATGCTATGCTTGCTGCTTCCGATGACGAAGGTGCTACTGGCGCCAATAAACGGAAGAGTAAAAAGAAGAAACTGGGCAGAAACGGACTGTATCCAGAAGAGGATGGGTTCGTCCACAAATGGTGGAAAGCACGTGTCTTAACGGAACTTTCTGCAGGAGGTCCATCTCGCGAGGCAGAAAGTAAGAAGCATATCTCAGATCTTCGTCTGCGTGAAACCCAAATGCAAATCCTTTTGATCCTTGAGGTCATGGCTCTGGAGTTGGGTTTGAAGAAAGAGGCTAGAGCCGCGCCGGATGCCCAGCATGAAGCCGAGGAGAGGGAAGCAGAGCAGAAGCCGAAGGCCAAGAAACTCCAAGATCTCAACGTACTTCTCGAGTTGCATCTCGATCGAATGTGCATCTGGCACGCAGTCAGTGCTGAAGAGTCATCTGCTGCCGATAGTGCTAAGATGTCGGCTTTCAACGACGACCCTACGTCTGGAAAGAAAGCCGAGAGCGATGATGTTCGCGACTTCTGTACTGAGGTCGTGGTTCCATTCTACGCTGCCCGTCTGCCCGATAAGTGCAAACTGATCACTCGCAAATTTGGAGTTTCAAGTGGCATATCACCAGCTGGTAAAAAGACTTCTGGTAGGAGAGAACGTCACGAACCAGGGTCAGAGGTCACACGAAAGCCACCACCACAGAAGCCTCGACAGCCATTGCACCGGGTTCTGACTGAACAAAGGTCTTCCACAACGTCTCAAAATGGACCTCCAACCTTGACCCGCTCAAACACAGCACCCTCGAAACCAGAAACAAGACGTGATCCTCGGAAACAACCAATGGAGCCCCTGTTACCCATTGTCGGCAGCAGTGTACGAGGTGGAATCCAACAGGCAAAGCGAACAGAGAATCGCGAGGTCGACTTAAACAGCACCTTGAAGCAACATGAAAGCAAACTTCGAAGAGCTCAGGTCTTGGCAGAGCAAAAGAAGGAGCTCGATGCTGCCATATTGACCCTTCGCAAGCCCAACAGAGAGCTAGTCGCAAAGGATATCGCAGAAGATGCTACCAAGCGTGTACCAGTATCCACTGGTGGAGGCAGCTCACGAAAGCCGAAAAATCCTGTTCGTAATCCAAACGGCCAAGGCGTTCAGGTCATGGCAACGCCTCGTGGAAACCGTAAGAGAGACGTTGTTGGACTTCCACCGCTGCCTAGATCTCTTGCGCCTTCGCGGTCATTCGCAGGCGAGATGGAAGACCATTCTCTTGCAGAATCTCCGATCATGATCCCATCCTCCGGACGGCGTGCGACTTCATTCTCTGGTCCGGATTCAGATCCATTCAAGTCTCGACGTCCAGAGGGATCAGGACTGAATAAACGAAAGGCTCCGACGACTGCACACGAGACCCCAACCCGGCCATCATCACGGCTCTTCTTTGATGCTGATAAGCCTTCATCATCGACTAGTAAAGGGGCTGGCTTATTCCGTGTTCCCCAGCTTCCAGAATCTCGCAGCTCGACTAAGCCCACCGGAGACCATTCAATGGTACCTTCCACTCCAGTATCCTCACGCCGCAAGGACATCTTTACGTCTAGTCCTGAAGCAGCAAAGCTCCCATCAATGCCTAGTAGTGGCGTGCGCTCGTCTATGATCATGCAGACACCGCCGAAACTAAAGCGCAGCTTCGAGGAGTTATCTGCCCCACGGTCAGTGCCTACTTTCAATAGTGCCATAACCACGAATATCCAGACGCGTGCGCCATCTCCGCCGACTATCATGGGAACACCCGTTAAAGCGGCTCCTCAGGTGCCCGTCACCCCCGATAAATCCCAATCGAAATCCATATACGAACAGCTGGGCTGGGACGATGATGATATGGAGCTTTGAGATTCATTAGAAATAGCATTAGTGCGAGCATATTGTTATACATCTTGCATCGGCGTTTTGCATTATACTGTCTTATGTTCATACCCAGCATTTTTACTTATACAGCATAGTCTATCTCGTTTTCTTGATTATTCTATAATGCATATTTTAGACAGTGTGTCTGACCTGAAAGAATATCAATTGATCAGTGCTCTTGTATTCGATTTAAAACTTTCCAAGCTTGAGATTGATACAACCTTGGAATGGTTCTGTCTAGACCATGTACTAGAAGTACACATTAGAGTTCTGTGCCGTCTCACAAAGTCCGAACAACCCCTTTGTGCGACAGCAGGATAAATATCGGCGTAGAATTTACGGCTTGCGAATAATTAATAGTGTCTGAGTTTTACTTGTGTACATGTTGAGCCGAAATTCATCAATAGAGTGGGGGAATATTCGAAACTGTACCTCCCGGCGTAGGGAAATACGCCCCGCTGAAGCTTGCTTTTCGCTTGAAACGATAGCTGAGCGCCTTGGCTTGTCGTCAGTGCGCAAAGAGTAGCTTGGAAAAGAAGGATAGGCTGCTGCCTTCATACTAGCTAGAAGCTAAACATGGGAAGGAGCGATGATCGACTCGCCCAGTCTCCAGTGGGAAGTTTACTCCCGTTGACCATCTGTACCCTAATTTGAGGTCGCCAATATCTCCCCTGCGATTCAATATGTCATTTCAAACTCCTAAAAGCAGGGTCTCGACGTATATTGAGACACTCGGCCAACTCGATGGTTTTATATACGCAGATGGCGTGGAGCAGTTCTGCGGCATTCCTTACGCTACACTCTCTAAACGTTGGACTCGCTCTGTGTTGAGAACATCATGGGATAATGACTACCACGATGGTACGAAATTAGGGTAAGTAGAGGACTCACCCGGGAACAAGATGAGATGACAAAAGGGGAGGAAAGGTGCTAAAGCTGTCTTGTCAAAGGAGCAATTGTCCTCGGCCGCAGCTCCCAGGTCACGATTCCAGCGCGACAAATCCCTTTATACCGGTTCCCCCAAACCCCAATTTTACCCAGCCAAAGGTCGACGAACAAACGGCTTTGGTGATGAATGTCGTTTCGCCACAACATCCGCGATCTACCAAAAAGGTTCCGGTGTTTGCGTGGATCCACGGCGGATCTCTGCTATACGGAAGTGCAAACTACGGCATTTATGATGCCGTGAACCTTGTATCTCACAGCGTCTCTATCAAGAGTCCAATTTTAGTCGTCAGCTTCAATTACAGACTGGGTCTTGGGGGGTTCCTCGCAAGCCACAAAATTGCTGCTGAACTGAAACGTGACGGTTTCGCGGGAAACGGCAACTTTGGATTTACAGATCAGAAAGTTGCTCTAGACTGGGTCCAGCGATACATATCGGAATTTGGAGGAGATCCAGATAATGTTACTTTTGTAGGGCAATCAGCTGGTTCTGTCTCGATCGGTCACCATTTGCTTTCGAAAGACCCTCCAAAGTTTCACCGAGCTATTTGCATGTCTGGCTTGGCGAGTTCAACACGTGCCTTGAGTCTAGTAGAGCATGAAGTGTTCTTCGAAGCAACTTGCCGTCATTTTTCGATTGATGCTCAAGCTTCCGATGCCCTTGATCAGCTGCGGAAGGTCGACCAGCAAGCTCTTGCCAATGCGGATCATATTATCCAGGGCGTTCCATCTGGTGGGGGGAATCCGTGCTATGATGGATGGTTCTATGCGAAAAATCCGGAGAATGTTTGGCCAGCACCAGATTGGCTTAAAGGGCTCATGACAGGCGATGTTCATGACGAGGGAGTGATATTCGTCGTCAACTTGGCTAAAGACACATACGAATCCATCTGGGACAATTTGACAGAGCAGATCAAAGATGATCAACTTGTCGAAGCTATACTTTCGGAGTATGGAATTACGAAGGATCTTCCTACTCAAGAGATCCTTGATCGCACATGCATCATGGCGGCTGAAGGAGTCTTCCAGATCCAGAATTTTCAAACCACGCTCATAAACAAACGACTCGAAAGTGAAAATGCGCTATTCAGATATCACTTCGACCAAAAGTCGCGCTTGAAAAACGTCTTGGAAGGAAAAGCGTACCACGGATACGACGTTGTATTCCTTTTCAAAAACCTTGCAAATCATTTGAGTAAAGAAGAGCAAGCAATGTCTGATGAATTTGCCTCCGCGTGGATCAGGTTTGCACATGGCAAAGATCCGTGGCAGAGAGATACTACGGTAAACCTGTGGAAAATATGGGGCCCTGAATGCAAGCAAAGAATTGAGACAGAGGAGGAAGACGAGCCTGTTCGTAACTATAAGAGATTCAAACGCATGCTTGAATTGTGCCCTGGAGTCCGTTGGCACAGATATTTCATGGCTTTGGACTACTTGATCATGAAGCGAGCAAACGTTGGGAAAACCTAATTGACCAGAACCAGGCTCTTACATGACCTCAAGAGCGTGCACATTCATAGCTTTTGCGATTTTATCATTACTGTCCTCCACTTTTAATTATTCTTAATCAGTTTGAAAGTCGTGTGACTACCCATCAACTACTTCCATTGTTAGAATGTATAGTGGTCTTTTCGCAACATCTCAAAAAAAAAAAGAAAAAAGGTATTGGATTTGCAAATATTTCCCAATTCAACTGGCCGTTAAGTACTCCACATGAAAGATTTGAGGTCCTGGAATACATTTAGGTCTTGAACATACAATGCCAGAACATAAACACTTTCATAATTTTACTTCCTTCTGAACCATGTAGACCCAGGACGCAGCGCAAAGGCTCCACCAGCAACAGCCGCAATGCCGAGAGCTCCAAGGAGAAGCGATGAATTGCTGAGGAGGATTTCCTCGCTAGCTTGTCCCACATGGGTTGGTTTCTTTGAAGTAATTATACGATCCTTGGCTGTGCCGTCGACATCGTAATCATCCCATTGGACATTCGAGAGCTCTTTCTGATAGTCAACTGCAGTGCTGGACCAATTGTTCGTAATGACTCCATCATCTCTTTTGTACCAGCTATTGCAGTTGGGGTCTGCAAAGCTACTTGTGCGCAGTGCAGCCTGGATCTTGTCGTTGAAAACCTGGAGAGCTGCGGTTGATGGGGTTATGGCGAGGGTCTTCCCCTGTTGTCGCGCTTTGAGTATCTCACCGACGATCGCGTTCAAGTATCGAGACTGTGCTTCGATCATCAAAATGATAGAGTTATGACCTGGAGATTGTCAGATATACGAAGCACCCAGATAGTCCAGAACCAACTCACCGAGGTTAGTGTTTGGACCATAGAACATGCCGAAATTTGGAAGGTCTTCAACTTGAACGCCTTTGTAAGCTGTAGCCCCATTCTTCCAGATATCATTGTCCAGACGCCTGCCATTCTTGCCAATGACAGTTACTGGATGCAAAAACTCAACAGTCTTGAATCCGGTTGCAAGGATTATAAAATCATACTCTTGCTCGCCGCCTCCTTCAACTTCAATACCCTTCTCGGTAATCTTAGTGATGTGGCGAGTTTCAAGGTCGACATTATCGCGGGCGAGAGTTGGATAGTAATCATCTGAGATGATGATTCTCTTGCAACCAGGGGCATAATTGGGCGTGAGAGCCTCCCATAGCTCGGGCTTGTCTGCGAGTTGAGTCTCCATCATTTCCTTACACCACTTGCGCAAGAGATTTGCGAAGTCTGATTCATTGTCGAAAATAGCAGCATGGAAACTTTCGCGAAATTCCATCTGTAGAGCGCGCTTTCGCCAGAGTAAAGGTGGGCAGTATTTCAACAGAGTCTTTTGAAGACTAGACACTGGAGTGTCTAACCGGGGAGTGAGCCAATTAGGGGTTCGTTGGAAGACAGTAAGGTGTGAGGCTTCTGGAGCGATTTCGGGGATGATTTGGGCAGCGGTTGCACCTACTCGGTAGTTAGTGACTGTGTATCAGAAAAATGCATCATTGGGTATTGATTTACCATTTCCGATAATTGCAACCTTTTTTCCTTTCCAGTTGTAGCTCCAATCCCATCTAGCAGAATGCATCAGCTTTCCTTGGAAATCATGTAGGCCTGGAATATCTGGCTCTCGAGGTAGATTGAGCTGGCCAACGGCAGATACCAAGAAATCGGAGTCAATGACATATGATTTGAGATATTCACTGTCCTTTTCAGCTGATACTGTGACTGAAGTTCTCCATCTTGATTCTGCTTCGTCCCATTCAGCCTGCTCGACTTTGGAGTTGAATCGAATGTGCTTGTATAAACCGTGCTTCTCAGCAACATTGACAAGATATGCCTATGAAAATTTCGAGTTAGCCTTATTTCCCGAAAATATTTTTCAGTTGATATCTCACGTGTATCTCTTCTTGTCCAGGGTACTCTCGAGTCCAGTGAGGATTCTGTTCAAAGGAGTAGCTGTACAAAGCACTCCAGACTAGAGAACTTGAAAATCAGTATCAAAAGCCCAAGAAAGTCTTACGAAGCAGAAGACTGTACCATCACAGCAGCAGCCAGGGTACTTGTTATCATTCCAAGTGCCGCCCAAATTACCACCTTTCTCCAAGATCACGAAATTGCGGCATTGGTTTCGCTTGATGAGATCGATTGCCATGCAAATTCCTCCTTGTGTCAGCGGACCTGGGCATGACATGCTTTAACTTGCTTACCAGAAACCCCGGCTCCAATAATTACGACTGTAGCATGTGTAAAGTCTTTGTTCCCAACAGGAAACCGAGTGTTCGGCGAAAATGACATCCTGAATGGATTGGAAGTGCCGAGAGCGTGTCGGCGACGTCAATTTCACCTAGAAGTTCACCGGCTAGTCACGCAGCTTTGCTCCGGTCGACTTTATAATTTCTCCGCAATGACATGTAATGACTAAATTTGCCAGTGGGCTATCTACCGAGGCGTCCCCTCTTGCCAAGGTACGGTCGATCTACAGCTGATCCTTGTGTATTCCCTTGAAGTCCAACGTGGCCAAGACCGTTCGCTATAGCTATGGCTCTGAAGCAAGACTCAAAAGATGATGTTGTGAACGTAAAAAATCACACATTTGCTTGTTCCGAGCTTAAATTAATTAAACCTAGTGATGCTGGATGGGAATGCTCGCTACATGCGTGCTATCCGAGCCCCGCGACTCCGTCGGCAATACTTATCCAGAGATGCGGGGATGCACATCAACCACCGAGGTTGGCGTGAAGGGTGGCTTTGACTCCGCAAGGGGACCCGCATATGTCATATCTGCAAATCCAATTCGTTAAGGAAGTTCAACGCCTTCTCGTTCTGCAGTTTGAATAATGTATTGTTTCACCTAAACAAGGTATTAGCACACCGTATTCTAGTCTCCCTCACCGGCTCTTGGCAGGGTCAGTTGAGACCACTCACTTTGTCGTCTGGTACCAAGTCGACTGCTAGACGTCCGTCATTGTCGCGCTTGTCTGCCTCTGCCCCGGACTTGAGGAGTAAAATTGCTGCATCTCCATGGCCCTCTGATACAGCATGATGTAAGGCTGTGAGACCATCGCCGTCC